>JAYECN010713688.1:0-47630 GCA_035222435.1 Microcambeva ribeirae
GGGCCCGACGACGGCAGGGGGGCTGGAGAGGGTCCCCCCTGGGCCTCGAGTGGCCCCTGCGGCCTGAGCGGGCAGTTTGGGGGCGCCGCTTGTGGCCTAGTGGGTCCCCTGGCCTATGCGCATGGGTTTGAGGGGGGATCTTCCTGTTTTGGGGACTCCCTTTGGTCTCTGTGAGTGTTTCGGGGGGACTTTTCCTGGTTTGGGGTTTTCCCTGCACCAGTGGTTTGGGGGGGATTGTTCTTCCTGCTTTGGGGCATTTCCTTGACCTGCAGGGCTGTTCTGGGAGGGTTTCCTGGCTTTAGGAGGGTTCTTCCTGTTTTGAGGGGTGCTTCCTGGTTGGGGGGGGTTTCCTGTTCACTCTGGCACAACAGGCTGGTTTGAGAAGGTCCTTCGTGGTTCAGGGAGCTCCCTGTTGGCCTGTGGGGCAGGTTTGGAGGGTCCTTTCTGCCTTAGGGGGTTCTCTCTGGCTTGGGAGCCTAGTTTGGGATGTTCTTCATGGCCTAAGAGGTTCCCTTTAGCATCAGGGGCTGCTTTGGGGAGTCTTTTCTGCTCCTGGGGTTTTGTCCTGGCCTGTGGGACTGGCTTGGCCGATCCTTCCTGGTCTGAGTGGGTTCCCCTGCCTCATGGGGCTGGTTTGGGGTGATGTGGGGAGGGAGGGTCTTGCTTGTATTTGAGATGGGATTGGGGGGGGGGAGGATTTGGAAGGGGTTATTTGAGAGGAGGAGGAAAAGGAGGAGGTCCTTCATCCTTCTCTCCTGTGTGGAGTGGACTGAGGAGTGTCTCTGTCTTAGAGATGCAGGAGCTCGTGTAGGGGAGGATGAGGATGAAGACTGCAGATGTGTTTGGGGAAAGTGCTTCCTTGTGCTTGGCCCAGAGGTTGTCCATAAAAGATATCTGGCCTGGAAGGTGGGGAGGGGAAGCAGTGTTATGGGGCTGGAGAGGAAGAGTGTCCAGGATGTGGTTTTCCTGGGGTTTGCGTGGAGGCAGGGCTGTGAGGAGACTGGTTGGTGTCCATACAAGGCTACCCCGCGGGATTTGAAGATGCCGCCTTCGAAGCGGGGAGTTCAGGAAGTCAGAGCAGGAGCAGAGGAGAGCACTGGTGTTGCTGAAGGAAGGGCCCAAAATGGGTCCTCGTAGGGAGCTGAGTATTCACTGGATGGGGCTGGGGGTTGCCTGGAAAGGGAAAACTTTGGTGGGGAAACCTGGTTATTGAGAGGTGGAGGTTCTTGCTATGAGGCACAGCAGAGGGAGCAGGTTGGGAGCTGTTGCTGAATGGAGATTGTCAGAGAAGTGGCCTCCGCTCTGCTCAGGCAAGGATTCCTCGTGGTTCCTTGGTGTGATTAGTCACGATCTCCTTTTTCTCTCAGGGTGCTCACTATGAGAGGAGTAAGGCAGAAAGTTGGCTTTTAAAGGCTACTGTATAAATGGAAACGAGCTTCAAAACCCCCAGAATGAAACAGCCAGGTTCTGACTCAGAACTGCAGTTAGTATTTAAAGAAGAAAAAAAGATAAACCCACCACCGGCAGCAACCAGCAAACTCTCTCCTTATGACTCAACATATATAAATGCCTAACTTTAATGAACTCGAGTGCTGGAAAGAAGTGATGTGTCTCAGTTTGTGAGTTAAGGTAGGAGTAAATATCCATGTATGTACAGATGCACAGCCATGAATGTAGGTGGCTCTTTTTACAGATGTATGCAAAAACATTACAAAAACATAGAGGTTTGATTTCAGAATTCATTACCTGTAAATACCCATCTTTGTCTTTGACATGGTACTGCTTGAACATTCTTCCTGTATCAGAGCAGAGGTGACCTGTGAACACGGCGCGTTTCGTCGCTCTCGCACTGTACTTTGCCCTGTTCTGGAATGTTGTCACTGTTGTGAGGCCTTCGAGGGCGACGGAGCGATGTGCAGGCCTGGCGAGGACTGGGCCTCGTGTTGTTCGTGTAAAGGCACATTTCTGCTCTTGGTTTAACTAAGACCATCCATAGCTGAAAACACAGCTCTTCAGATACTTTAGTGCTGTCAGAACACTTCTGTAGATGTTACAGGTTGTGTAATTTTGCTAACACCTTTAGAAGAGAAAATGTCAGTGAAACACTGCTGATGAAGTAAGAGAGAGGAGCTATCCTCGCTAGATATTGCCTCTTTTAATGGATTAATTTGAAAGTTTATTTGCCTGTGAAAGAGAGTTGAAGGTTTATAATTGCTCCGTCTAAACCTTGAAAAAATAGACCTAATGGCTTGAGAATTTAGGGTGGAAGTTTCTCTCTTTGACACAAGTGAATTACAGTGCTAGATCAGGGTGGCATCTATTTAGGGCAGGAGCTGACTGATGTATATCATAAGAGTATAAAATCTCTTTATAGTGGCTGTTAGCTGCAGTATTATGTTACGCCTCTTTGAACTAATTGTGAGGGGACCCAGGAGTCTTAAATCTCTTGATCCCTTTGTGTGTTGTAACACTTGAGACATTGGATTGCTGTCTCTATTCAGGTCACTCTCGTGTGCACCTTTGTTACCCCGTTTCTCTCTTCTCTGTAATAAAAAAGTAATGTTTTTTCCCTGTCTCCTACACTGTGAGGCTAACTATTCTTGAAACAGTTGACTGTGAATTTTAACAATTGCGACTTTGTGGACATGCGGTGAAATTTATCAGACGGCTTGAGTTTCAGCGGTGAGACTGACTTTAACTGCCACAGGAGCGTGGAAAAGAAGCCAACTCTCCACTAAGTCATTTTTCCAGCAGAGGTGCATGGCAAATTCAAAGAGCTGAGATGAGTAAGGTGAAAGTAATTCAACTCTAACTTAATTGAATATCATCCCTGTTGCTATGTGATTCAAAATTGCCTTTAAGTCCTGCTTGACTTGTTAATGATTTTTTCATCTTCATCTTAAATGTGAGAAGAATATTTAGTCTGAGTTGTCAGGGAATATGATTATCCAGACTTCATTTTCAAAAGCCAGCAGTTGATACAATTTAGACAACTCGACGTTCTGATTTTTAGGAATGAGTTGTTATCACTCACATAATCATGAAATGTTATCTAAAGTAACTTCTTTAACTTTCTTTAAATTTCATGTATTTAAAGTCAGATGTAATTCTGTGACTTAATACAGTGGAGTAATAAGCTTTAAATTTCTGTTTCTTAGAAGGCTTCTTGTTTTTTACTGTTCAAACAGTTACAGTTTTAGCAACTTTTTTTTTTTTTTTTTTTTTTTGGCTGTGGTATGTAAATGACATTCAAGTGTGTCTTCCTTCTAAAGATTTAATTTTTTTTTAACCTAAATGGTGGGTGAGGGAAGTGTTTGATAATCATAAACTTCTAAACAGCATTTTAAGTTGCAAAGCGGTTCTTTCTCACAAAAAAGGTCTGTAGCATAAAACACACAAACCTATCAAAAATTTTTGAAAGAGTTAGTGGAGTATCTAGTAACTTCCCCCCAGTGAACTTGCTAGGATGATGTTCTCTGTTCACTGATGCCCATGTTGATTATTTAATGGATTGACCTCACCCAAAGGAAGGCAGATAACTTTTGAAGTGCTGAAAGGAGTTTTGATGCACGATTGCTCCCTTGCAGAGTAGTCTCTCTAGGTCTGTTTGACAGTTCTTTATTCTTTCCTGATGCTTCACATTTAAATTGAGATTAAAAAAAAAAAAAAAAAAAACACTCTTCCTGAGGCAGGTTTGTATCTGCTGCTGCTGACTTTAAAACATAGGCCAGAGTGACTAGGTTAGTGAAAAGGAAATGAATGAGTCACCAGCAGAACTTGTCAGCAAACTGGGAGGGAGCTGGGAGGCGGGGGTGGACAGGGTGGAACAGCAGAATTTTTGACCTCACCCCTCTCTGGGCACGTGTCACTCTGAACAAGCTTCCTTCAGAGACTGAACAAAATTTTTTTTTTTGATTTTTCCCAAGAATGATAGTCACAGAATTTGTTCTCTGTATACAGAGAAAATATATTTTGGAGAAGATAGTTGCCTTGGCTTTTAATATAATGTTGTGCTTCCGATGTGTTCAAGTTGACTAATTTTGGAGGTCTTGATAGATTCTTTCAGTTGCAGAGTGCCTTTGCTCCAGAAGCAGCAGCTGCTCAAGACCTTTTCGACAGTGTTGATGGAACAGAGCTCTTCTAGCAGGATGATGCAGGAAAAGGAAGTGGAATGTAATGTACTCAAAATGTCAGGAAGAGTCTAGCTGGGCTGCAGGGCAATACTGGAATTTTAACTTTGGTAGGATCAAGTTTTAAACTGTCCCATATACTATCATACCAATTTTTTATGTATAAATACCAAGCACAGAAGGAGGCTTTATAGAAAAGAAAGAGGAGAAAAAATCAGCAGCTCATTAAGTAATTTCATTAACATATCACATGTAGATATCCAGTTATATGAACAAAATCAGTTGAGGCAGCTTGAAAATACTGTTCTTAAAGCACTGAAGTATCCTTTTAATATTGACTGACAAATTAGCAGGCTTTGCTTTGCATCCTGTGCACTGGCTTATTTTGAAAGGTGATCCAAGTGCCCTTTGCAAAGGTATCTCAGTTTTGCAATCTTTGGAAGCTGCAGCTGTTGCAGGCTATTGGACTGTCTTGGTATAGCAAAGGAAGCACTTGGAAATGTGTGTTTTGAAGGAGATGGAGCTAGCAATACTGTATGATGTTGCTTATTTCTTAAGAGCACCATTTCCCTAACTTGTACAGGATCAATACAGAAGAGTAAGTGGTTTGCCTAATTTAAGTATTGTATTTAGAAGCTAATCCAGTGCTAGGCTAGGCAGCTGCTGCTGGGAGTAGGTGTTATAGGTGTGTTGCTTTTATGTTTAAGGCAATGGCAAATGAAGCTTCTGACAAGTCAGGAATTCATTTAACTGTTTTCTCTCAGTAGCACAAACAAACAAGTGGGGTAATTGATAGAAAGCCTGTCCCTTGCTTACATTTTAAGCACATTCTTGCACATTCCTGGTATTTGGAATGACAGTTTTCTCAGATCAGCCTCACTGGGCTTTATCAAGTAAGTGTGAAGGGTGGGGATGCTGGGCAGTTTGGCCCTATTGCTCATGGTGCTGGTAGGTTTGAATAATCTTCTCCATAGGTGCAGGGACTGTCACAGTTCACCAGACCTGAATGTCTAGATAGACATCTTGATTGGTGATTAATTCCTGCTGATTAAGTTAAACAATGTCAGAAACCAATTCTCAAGCATATCTCGTTCTTTTCTAATGCAAGGATTGTTATTGCTTGGCTTGTTTGTACTGCTGTCTCTGTTTTTTCCTCCTCCTCTGGTTTCTGATGAAGTAATTGCACCTCGTTTGTAGTGCTGATGTGTTAGGTACTTGTGTTCCCTTGCCGAGGCCAACCAAATAAGCTATGTAGTAATTTTCTGGTTTCTCCCCATGTTCTATCTCACTTTCTAAGTAAAAAAAAAAAAAAAAAAAAAAAAAAAAAAATCGAAGATTAATTGGCTGAAAAAATATTTCTTGTTTCATATTATACATACACATAATTACTGTTTATCATAATTGGTCCTAACAAGTGCTCTATTTTCTCAGGATTTTTAAATATGGATTTACATTGCTAACCCTAATGGGGAGGAAGAAATTTGGAGTATCTGCTTGGGGAGATCAGAAGCTGTAGACGACCGGGTTTTTCCTGTTTTTCACTTTCATAATTTAAAACTTGATTTTTCCTATTTAGTTTCATGGTGTATAGCAGTTGAAGGTCATAGGAGTAAGGAATATATGTGTCATTCAGCAAATTGTTTTTAAAATAGAATTATGTGCTATATGAACTTCTAAGAGTTTTAACCTTCGAGACATCTTTTTTTTTTTTTTTTTTAAAAAAAAAGCTTGGATTCATTGCTTTACATTTTTTAATCACTTCTGAGCTTTTAGCTAATTAAACACTCTTGTAATGTTCCCAAGGGGAAGGTAAGATGGTGTCATTCCTGTTCTGCAGACACACCGAGCTACCGAAAGGGACTTGGCCAAGGCCGGACCCTGCGCAGTCACCAAACAGTGACTGGTGCTCCCAGGGCCATTCTTGATTTACTGGAACGCACTGCCTGTGTCCTTTATTCATGACTGAGTGAATTTACAAAACAGCTTAAAAATAATTAAATAGAAATTAACTCTTTAGCTTGAGGGAAGAGAAGTGCAGCCTTAATGACTGTGT
Source organism: Microcambeva ribeirae (assembly GCA_035222435.1). Lineage (NCBI taxonomy): Eukaryota > Metazoa > Chordata > Actinopteri > Siluriformes > Trichomycteridae > Microcambeva > Microcambeva ribeirae. The sequence continues at coordinate 6,184 of JAYECN010713688.1, forward strand.
TTGATGCAGCGCACAGTGTAGACGGCACTGGATGAGGCCCTTTCAATCAAATGGTCAGCGTTGAAAGGGAAAGCATTTAAACAAGTTGTTCAAATATAACAAAATTGTTCTTCCCTCTTGAGACTGTGAGCTTTGGCAGTGCTATGAAGCTCTGGTGCTCTGGATCTTGGCACAGGAGATTCAAAATTGGATCTCTTGCCCGCTAATTTTATTTTAAATGGCTTAAGCTCTGTACTTTTGAGAACCTGGTCTTTCGACTCTTCCTTTGGAACGTATGTCTTTGCACTGACTGAGTGTACCTTTCAATGGGAGGTGGGAAAGAAAACTGTCTGAAAGCTGGCTTTCTCGCATAAAGATTCACAGGTCCTAGGCACATGTGGATGCTATAACTTGAGTTATTCTATTCTTGGTACAACATAGCTACAACAGACTGTAATGCATTTTAACAAATCCTTTGCTTTGAGCTACTGTAGTATGTATGAGAAGAAGTTGACAAATGTAGAGGTTTGAATCCATGCTTTTAGATGCAACTCTTCCATCTGGGGTGAGACTTAATCCTGTAATCATTAAACTGATAAAATATTCTGAAATTCATTTTTGAAACTTACATTTCAGTCACTCAGAGTAAGAACTGCATTAAGGTCGGGAGAAGTTATTGAAAACCTTTGTTCTTGCCTCTGGCAACCTAATTAATGTATTTTTTGGCTTTGAAAGATGTTCTTTAAGGAAATAATTGCTGTTCTTTGGGTGATTTTTTTTTTTTCCACTTTGTGTCTGTGAAAAAGATAATTTTATAGTACTTAATTTGACTATTTTAAAATGAGGATCTCATTAAAATGTTGAGAGCACCAAAAGTTTGGGGAGTGAACTTCAAGGCGTGTGGTTTTTTTTTCCCCTAGTTGTATTTCTTTGAGTGTGCCACACTGACCTTTTTGTTGAAGCTATGAGTTTGATTTTGAAATGCTTGCTTGGATTTTATTCAAATATATTTTTAAAATGATATATGTATTTTTGTTATATATTCTGTTATTTTTTTTCCTTGTGCTTTTTACATACCTTAACATTTCTTTCAGTTTAAGCATCTGTTCTGCTAATAAATTACTCCAAGGCAGATAATATCATTCTGGTTAAATTAATCTCTTTCAGACAACATCAAAGTCCCGTTGTCTGTTCTAGTGTTTCATTCGGTATAACGTATAGCAGTTGTACTCTTACAAAAGGATCCCTGCTTGTATGGCTTTTTTTTCCTCCCCTCCAGAAAACTAAGCTGTACCAATGATATTTTTCTGTATATGGGCTTAGGCCCAAAAGGTTAACAGGTATGACTGCACCAACAAACACTTTCGAGTATGTACTTGGCTTTGTTCCATTTTCTCCTCTTCTGTGGCACCTGACTAAGAGGGAGGAGCTGCAGCAAAAAGTGTGTAAAAAGGTTTCCTTGTTCTCGGTTCTGGGGTCTGAGTGCCAGGAACAGCAGTTACAAGAAGTCCCGCAGTGCTGGGCTGGATATTGCTCAGTGCAGAGGGAATATTCAGCATAATAACTTTCAACTAGCCAGTGAATACTGTATGTGTGTGTGCGTATATACATATTTATATATATATTTTAAGGTTGTCATATCTAGCCTAATTTGAGCAACCTTGAGAAAAGCAGGCAAAGCTCTTTCCCTCCCAAAAGTTGATTAAAAAGAAAGTCTCAAAAGAAATTTTAGTCCTTACCAGTACAGATAGTTGGAACTTTCAGGAGAGTTGGCATTTGGGGTTTCTGGAATGAGAAACAATTCCTCTTACATGCTCTTTTTCTTCTCTTTAGGTGTTCTGTTGGAATATCCGTCGCACATTTATGGCGATTCTGAGAGTGAGGGCAGACTTCTGCCAGGCCCAGCACAGCACCCTGGCTGACAAGTGAGCTGGGTGCAGGGGGTTTACGTGCCATAATCACTTTGCCTTGAAGACTCCAGACACAGCGAACACTCTCAAATATATGGGATATCTTTTGCATATTGGAAGCATATTCCTTTTACTGACTCTAGCAAAACTAAGCAACAAGAAAACAAAGTGGAGAGAAAACCTGCCCTTATTTTTTTGCCTCACCAGTGCCTAAATGTAGAACAGGCTGCTAGTCTTGCATGTAGTCAGAAGTTTTGGAGTCTGAAGGATACCACCTGCAGTAATCGAGGCCTAAGTTGAAGGCGAGCGGATTTTAAAGCAAAGCCGCTTTTCTAGAAGCAAAGTCTTTAAGGAACAAACACGGCAAAGCAAGCTCTGAGCAATCCCAGGCATTCTAGTGGTCTTTTAAATGTTTTCTGCTGTGAAACGTTTCAGAAGTTACTGATTTTTTTTTTTTTTTTTGCCCCTTATACATTTTTTTTTTTGCCATTATGAACCGTCCAGCCCCAGTGGAAATTACCTATGAGAATATGCGTTTCCTGATCACTCACAACCCAACCAATGCAACCCTCAACAAGTTCACAGAGGTAAGGCAGTCAAATGAAGTGTCATCCTTCTTATGTACTGAAACTTTCTGCAGAGATACTAAACACTCATTCTTCACACCTGTTGTTCACAGACCTTTGAGTATATTTTACATGTTACTTAAGGCACTTTTTTTTTTTTTCTGTAGTAGATTATTTGCATCCTCTTGGCACTGAGAGGAGAACTCACCTCTTTCAAATCCTACGTTTCTTTAACTGAGGTAGAGGTTCTGTTTTAGGATGTAAGTCCACCCTTTGCCATCTTCCTTGTCCAGGTTTCAGAAGGACTGCATGTTCTGACCCTAACTGGTTTCTGATCTTTCTTGGCCGTTAGAGTAGGATTAACTGCAATGCTCAAAAACTGTTGTTGAATTCATGGAGAAATTTTCTGAAATTGTCCTCCCACCCCCAGCATAGTCAGATATCGGGTGCTAAAATTTGTCCATTAAAAATAACAGCCCCCTGAGTCTGAGTATGGGCCGAGAGCCAACAGCAAGGGGCTGTGCATCATACTGACACTAGGAGGTCTTAAATGCTGCAAAATTTTAATGTTCAGTTTTCTGAAAAAGTAACAGATGGTAGCAGAGAAATACTAGTACAGCTTGCTTCTGCATTCTACTTTGTTCCACATCTGCTGTATCTTTGTGCCTTAGTCTTAGTGTCCTTAGTCTATCCAGAGGACTTTTATCTTGCATGTGTAGGTCTTTTCGTTCTGATAAGAGTCTGTCATCTGATCTGATGTCTGTCTGCAGCTGCTGCGATTTCCATCATTTAGCAACATGCTCTTCACTGTGAGTCCACTTTGATATGAATGGTTAATTTTGTCTGAAACTCACATTCTTTTGGCCTCTTTATTTTTTTCCACGTTATTATGGATTATCTCGACTCTTCAGGAGTCTTGAGGCTGGGATAGGTATTACTGCTAATTGTTAAAAGTCAAGTGATTCAGTCCAAACAGGAGAGGAAATTCTGTTTGCTGTATGAACCTTCAAAGTGAACTGGAGCAGCTTTTGTTTGATCTCCTGATTATTTATCACGCACAATGTGCTACTTATAGTGCATTACAAGGAAGCTGGAGTATGGTGGTGTGTGTGTTCTGTTCCTCCCTGCCTCAAAATGTCAACACTGGCTGAAGCAAGCAGTTCCATGCTTCTATTTAAAGAGAAGAAGAAGCTGCGTGGAGTGTATGAGCAGCTATTTTAATTTTGCTCTTTCATATATGCATTTTTTTTCCCCACTCTGACCGTTCCCTAGAGAAGAATATTTCAGAGTTATTTCACATTTATTCTCACCACTTGTAACCCTTCTCCTAATGTAGGTCACAAACACCCTGTTCGGATTTGCTGCTTGCTCCTTCACTGTCTAGTCTCCGTGGAACTGTGGAATGATTGTAATACTGCTGACTCAGGATAGTGTGTTAAGTTTTGTAGCAATTGAAAAAAATCTTTAATTTCTCACTCTGTCAGTGTGCTCACATGTTTTCCTTGTTCTTAAAGGAGCTGAAGAAATACGGAGTGACAACCTTGGTGCGAGTTTGTGATGCCACTTATGATCAAGCTCCTATTGAAAAAGAAGGAATCCAGGTTCTAGTGAGTTACCTTTAAAACCTCTCTAAAACTAGAAGAAAATCACTGGTCTGCAAATGATGGAGATGTCTTAATGTTTTAGGTTCAGTAATGCCCTGATTTCTTTCAGATAGGCCAAAAGCTGTGTGATTCCCTGCATCAGATAAGGATGGCTTTGAGAAATTTGCTCTAATTTTGTGAAAAGTACTTTAAGATTCGTTACTGCGGACCAAACATTTCATTTAGAATAGAAACTTCTGGTCTTGGATGTCTGGATTTGCTCAGATAGTTTGATAGCCTTTTAGAGAATATATTGTTACTAGTCCAGAGTGAATTTGCAGAACTTACAGCCTGTTCAGCCTCACGGTCCCTGCAACTCAGTTCAGTTTTTTCCCTGGATGCAGCACTTGGCTTTACCAGTGACCCTCTCAGTGTTAAAATCAAACTCCCTTCTCTTAGTCAAAAGATGCCTTTTCTCTTTGGAGCCCATGGCTGATATGTGGCTAGGCTGCTTGTTTTGCATAAAACCAAGGCTTTTGCTGCCTGTCTGTAGTAGAGCAACAGTAGCCTCCTCACCCCTGGCCTGTAAACGCAGTGTAGCTGCTGGCGTCTTCCTGCTCGGCAGGTGGAATTCCATAGCTGCTCCTCACCTCAACGTTACGCAATGGCTGTCCGACTCCATCACCGTCCAGTACCACTCGATGTCTTAGGGGAGGGTTTTTTAATAGGTGTGTGCTCATGTTGAGCTTGCAGGCAGTATTTTTCCAGGCAATACTTCTGAATTATTATAGCGCGTCAGATATTATCAGTTTATTTTACTCAGTGACTAATCTCTGTTGGGATGGCAGAAACTGCATCTTACTACCTTGTTGTTGGTAGTTGGTATTCTATAACCTCCTGTTTTTTATGGCCCAGTTGGAGGAACACTTTTATGGTTCATGCAAGGAGGAATGCTTTTGCTCTGGCCTGTCTGGAGCTTCTACATCCAGATCAGTCAGATTTCCTGGCTCGCAGCCTTGCTAAGCACCTACTCCAGTTGTAGGCAGCCAAGAGTGCCTCAGCGTTGTTGGAAAATCCATCGTTCCAAGGCGTCCGGGCTCCTAGAGCTGCTGCTCTGGAATAGCTTTACTTATTCAGTCTAGGAGTTGTTCTGGAGCTGGGTATTGTAAGTGTTCCCAGACACGCTGATGTGAAACCTCTAGCTTTAATAGTCCTAAAATTAGAGTAGGCGAGAGAAGGATTAAACTTTTGGTGTCTTAGATCTGCAGAAAAGTGTGTGGAAGCCCTGGCTTAAGCTGGAGCTTAGAGTGTTTTTGTGTTTCTGTGGTAGAGCAGAGACTTGAATCCTTCCTGGGGGCCTCAGGCTGGATTCCTAAGGCTCCACCTCTGCTGCAGCACGACCGGGGCCAACTGACCTTGGCATCCCAGCAAGCCGTGAGTGGCACTGGCAGGAATGTCATGGCCTGGTGCCCCGGGCAGGCGGAAGGCTGTGTTGGGAGCAGCCACTTCTGAAACAGGCGGGGGATTTTGCTTCTCAAGAAATGTTGAAAACTTGGTGGTAATCAGAATTGAACTGAAACCACGTTTTGAGGAAGCTTTGCAAAGGCTCGAAGTGGTGTTTCAGCCAGCTCTGCTTGGGACCATGCTGGTGGAGAGCCTCGCACTTGAAGTGACTTGTGCCTGCACGGTTGTCACTACTGATCCCGGTCATTTTATTCCCTTCAAAATTCCCTGTTGTGCATTGGCATTTTGGTGTTTTAAGTCTACGTAGTAATCAACATGCCCACCCCCTGCATAGCTTTTCCTTCCTGTTAATGCATGCGTTTTCCAAAACGGCGTTCTGTTCTCTTCAGAAATGGTGTTGAATTACCAGCTGGCTGAGAAAATAACACATCACTATTTAAAGCTAATATTTGCTTGTAAAAATAATGAAGATTAAATACACAGCCTCAGGGAGATCAGTGTCTATTTTAAAACTGTTGAGGTCAAAAGCCTAGTAAAACCCCTGAAACTGAGAGCATTTTAGCAAAGCCTCCTTTCACGCCATGATGCAAAATAATGTACTGGCAGGGTGGGTAGTGTGGCAGCTAGAGAGTTGTGTTGGCAGATGGCGTAGTGAGAAACCAGAGAATGAGATGTACCGTGTTTGAAGTAGTAGTACTGCATACGCATGTTTATCAACAGGGATTAAATTGGGGAGGCAGGAGGTGGAGATGGATTTCGTTTCTGTGGATTCTGCACAGTTCTCACAGTTCAGTTCCTGGGGAAGGTCTTGTCTGCATAGGAATGTTGCACCAGAAAAACTGCAGTTGATTTTCTTTGAAGCATTTTTGCCCTGACTGGTGAGCAAAGGGCTGCCATGGGTTTGTTTGCCTTAAGGATCTAAGGCACATTTCACTATTCAACTCGTGTCAGCTTTTTCTTCATGGTTCATACATGCATCAGGTGTCTTCCCTCCTGACTTAGCAGAATGGCCACAACTTCACCCATGTTAGGGACGTGACCTCGCCGCACCTGACGCTTGTTGTGTAACCACAAACTCTGGAACACGGAGGTGGGAAAGCTCCACACTGGTGGCAACAGTCTCATCCCACGCAGGCTCTGGCCACTGAGCTGGGAGTATTTTGCTACTGTAGTCAAGGTTCCATGTGAGCTCCATGCAGATTTTGAAGGAAAGGATCTCTGTCACCTTAGTCTAGTGCTGCTTCTTGGTCATCTTGGTCCTGCATTGCTAATCCTGCTGCGATGGGCAGTACACAAAATCCGAGCTCTTCTCTTGAGCAGTGCTGCTCTAAGTAAAGTGTAAATAAGAATAATCCTTTCTTGTGTATCATCCTTTTCAGCTCCTGGAGGGTGGCACAAAACAAATGCTTTCTGTTTGTACAAGCTCGGTGCATCACTCTGTTTTTTAATGACTGTTTTGCTCGTGGAGTTTAGCAATTTGTTTTCTCTGCTGCCTGACAGGAATTCTGAGGTGATGCTGACAGAGCTCGTAAGCAGGAGAAAAACTGCAAAACTTTGTTGCAATTACTTCTCTATTCCCAGAATTACTCTTGTATCGCATTCTGGGCAGTATCCCATACACCACTGTTTTATCAGCCCTGATTTAATGTCAGTAGTTTATCAGTAATGATAAAGTGATGCTCTTTGGGGGAAAAAGGACTGTCATTGATTCCAGGCAGCACAAGAGTTGTGGGGACATGATGGGTAATGTGCAAGCTAAAGTAACTCAGTAACCTTGTGTATGTGATGTCTGAAGGAAATTATTTGAATCTAATTTAAACTAAGATGTAGAAGTGATATGCGAGTTCTTTGCAATAGGCAATGCCTGATCTCTTGACAGTCCATACATCTTTCCCTGACAGTGGAAGACACTGGTACTAAATTAGTATAGTTAGCAATATAAATCAAATCGTTTAATCATGTAAAGACTTATATTAGGAAGCACAAATTTTACCTTACAACCTTGTTTCTATAGCCTTTTATTTTGCTGTTTTGTCTCAAATATTTTTAATTTCCATTTTCTTTAAAAAGGTGTTCTCTGTAGCTGTTAGGTTCAGACTTTGTGTGTCTGGATTAATCATAAAGTTATTTAGTATTTGAAGCTTTTTGGTTTTGTAGTTCTGTGACGTGGATTTGCACCTTGCAAGATTGCAACTGCTAACACATTCAGAAGATGCATTTTAGCTGAGATCTTTTGTACGAAACCTGTACTTGCTGCACAGGAAGTGTCAGGGTAGCAGCAAATGTATTTCAAAATGGAAAGTCTAGTGTTTTTCTCACCTTCCTTTGGCTCGTTGGGTTTCTTCAGGCTCTTTTAGGCTTCAGAGAATATCATCTCCTATTACCTGTCCCCAAGAGGATAACTGAAAAGCACAGTGCCAGCCAGCGACAGAGAGGACTCTTCTCAGAGCAGCTTCTTACTATTTGGAGAGGTGGTTGAATAATATGAAAATCTGGCTATAAATCTCTTCTGTAACATGCACTGCAGTTCACTAATGACAAGTGCTAAATAGCTAGGTATCATTTTTCGCCTTGCATCTAGGAGTGCTCTTTCTGCAGCACTCCCTGTTTCTGAGAAGAGTATGAAACATGTGACATGTTAGACTTGGATATAATTTTAGGACACATAGTACTCCACTTAGCACACGTTCCAGGAGGGAGCTGTGGTCTAGAGAAAATGGGAAGCTCCTCACATGTGATTTTGATTTCCAGCCATGTTGGTGATATTTAGTGTGGCATAAGTAGTTTAAGTATTGGCAACACCTATTATAGGCAGAATTTAAGTAAGTTATGTATGTTGCCTTTGCTTATGTATTTTTTTTTTTAACTGGAAAATACCATAGTGGCTGTGACACAACCACAGGCAAAAATCTACAGAGTTCCCATCTCAAGTATTTAATTGAAGTGTCTATTGATTTTTATGTATTTTGAATAAAATAAGATTTCAAAGGCAGTTGTTCTTCTAAAAATTCTTTTAAAAAACCTAATTAACTGGTGGATAAAAATTCAGTGTCACTGTATGATATTGATGTGCAAACTTCTTTAAATCTAATAATCTGCACACTAAACTTGCTTCTTGGCTGAATGAATATTTTCCTTCTCTTAAATATGATTACCTTGCTGTTGATTATGGATTAAAATCTGTGTGTCATCTGCTTCAGGAAAGTTTACATCTGGTGTCTTTTTTCCTTCCAAGGACTGGCCATTTGATGATGGAGCACCACCCCCAAATCAGATAGTTGATGACTGGCTAAACCTGTTGAAAAGCAAATTTCGTGAAGAGCCTGGATGCTGTATCGCTGTTCACTGCGTGGCAGGGTTGGGAAGGTCAGTATCTGCTTTTTGCTGCTGTTCTCATACTCTTTCTGGCAAAAGGGGGGAAAAAATTCAGATTTTGCTTTAATCTGGAAAACTGTCTACCTGTAGTAGGCAATTAAACCTCAGCTATAGGAAATAGAGACAGCTTTAGGGGGGGAAGTACATAGTGCTTCTGAGGTTTCAGATTATTTCCTTTGGAAAGCTATTTCTTCTGTTTATGCAGGTGCTGCACAGCAGCGATAGTGTGGGTTGTTTCTCCTAATTCCTGAACTGTTTCTGGTTTAGTTATGAGCACGAGTTATCCAAATGCCATTGCAACTCTGCGCTCAGAGGTGCTGCTGGCAACTGTGGATGTTTAGTACAATATTCAGTCCAGCAGAAAATTATCTCCTGTGACTTCAGCTCATTTGAAGAGCTAATTCTTTACGCTTACCCGACGTCCAAAGTGAGGACTCCAAAGCAGAAAGCTTTACTTTATTGCCCTGGGAGTTCTCTGATTCTGTTTATAGCATGCAGCAAAGAAGATTAATCTATAGAAGTTATCTGTTAAATGCCATAGAGACCTATGTCATTACTAAATCTATAGTGTTGTGGGAAATAAAATGCATTAAAAAGATACTATAGACTTTTTTGAGCAAAGCAGAAATTTAGGCCATAAAGAAATGAGAAAATATAAAATTCCACAATTACTGTTTCATGCCAGACATTAAGGTTTTGGGGGTTTGCAGGTATGTGCTGGAAGCAGAACTGTTGAAAGGGATTCTGCATTAAATACTCAGCAAGTGATTGTTTTCTTATAGATAACGTTTAAAGAGAAGATGCTTAATATTTGTTTGTAGATTAATTTTGATGTATTTTGAGAGATTCAATATATTGGTTCTCCAGACCTTGCTTAAATACTGATTTCTCATTTAGGGCTCCTGTCCTGGTTGCACTTGCTCTCATTGAATGTGGAATGAAGTATGAAGATGCAGTTCAGTTTATAAGACAGTAAGTTAAATATAACAATTTACGAGAAATTTCCTGGTTAATATAACAAGCCATTGGATACTCCGATTTTTCCTTTCTTAAATGCCTTTTTCTCCTTCTAGGTGCTCTAACTTTCATATTTGTGCTGTATTCTTTGAGTACCGTATATATATTCTTATCTGACTGTCATGGTTTTACTTAGCTAATATATGAAGTAATGCATGCACCTTCAAGGGAAGGTTAGCCCTGATGTTGCTCAGGGAGTATTGCTGGTGTTGGAAACCAACTCTCCCAACCCAAGAAAACATACTGAAACTTGGTAGCTGGATTTGGATTTAACATTGGCTCTTAGGTAGTGAGCTGCATGGCTGGTCTGGTTTATCCTTCCTCAAACTGGATAAAGAGCTAAGCCAAAATACCGTTGTACGTGTATGGGAAAGCTTTGAAGCAAAGGAACTGGTCTGCTTTAAGATATGTATGATGATTGAAGCAGTACTTTTGATACTAGCCTTTATTCTGTTTGTTTTAGGAAAAGGAGGGGAGCTTTCAATTCCAAACAGCTGCTTTACCTTGAGAAATACCGACCTAAGATGCGATTACGCTTCAAAGATGCCAACGGTCACTGCTGCGTTCAGTAGAAAGAAATCCTAAGCGAAGGCAGAAGTTTATCATGGCTGTTTTCTGGACTCTTGGCACCTGGAAATGTGAATCTGGAATCAAACTACGTCATCAAATGGGTGGTGGAGTCACTGCTCCTCAACCTCTGTCCTAATGGTGGTGATGATTTAAAAATAAATAAATAAATAATACAAGAAACATTTCAGTGAAGGATTGTTTTCTCCTCAGGCTGCAGTTTGAACATCTGCAGGGAGAAAATCACTTTCAGAACCTTCTGTATTTTTAACTTAAAAAAAAAAAAAAGAAAAAAAAAAGAAATAAAGTAAATTTTATGTCTAAGGAAAACCAGCAGAGCATTGGCTTGTGCAGAAGCTATTTTCTTGATTTGAGGAAAGTGCCCCACAGTTAGGTCCTGATACATTAATTCCCATGGGACTCTCTTAAATGGAGTGTTGTTCTTCTGTTTGTTTGTTTGTTTTTTCCCTTCCTTTTTTCCCTTCCTTGCTGAGAGCCGGCAGATGAAATGAGGAGCTTTGCTCCTGTGCATGAGCGGTCTGGCAGCCTCGAGCCCAACCCGACCGCTCTCCTGGCACTTCAGAGGTGTTTGTGCTCCATGTCCACAGGCTGGCCGGGCTCTGCAGCTAGGAGGATCTTCCTGGGGGGATTTAGCAGAAGCCTCACTCCCCACATCTCTGTTGGACCTGCTAGAGGCCTTTTCTGAGGGTTGGGAGATGGTATTTTAAACTGTGTGTGTGTGTGTGTGCTTATATGAATGAATGTGTGTGCCTGTGGTTTTGTGTGCGTCTAAGTCATAGTTCTCCAAAGAATTTGGCTGAAATGCTAATTGTCTCCGTTGTAAGATAGAAAATCTATTCTGGCAGAAGACTGATGTTCAAAGTGTCATAGGTGAACAAGGTGGGGGGCGTTCAGGCAAAGACTTAAAATAACTTACCTGTCATAAGGAAAGGAAAAAAAGGCTTTTTGCTACTGTCCAGATTCTCTGCCTTTCTGAACACAGTAAATCAGGACTTGGAGGGAGGGCCTCCTTTCTGCCGTGTCCGAGGCTGAGCTAGTCCGCACACGAGTGTGCTCCACAAATACCGATTCCCGACAGGAGCGTCTCCCCAGCCTGGCCTCCGCTTCCAGGTCAGTTGAACCACTGGTTGCCTTGTTGTTTTTTATTAGGCCCCTCTGGAGGGCGGATCTCTGCTTGCACACCAGCAGGCCTGTGTGCATCGGCAGGTAGCTCACGGGGGTAAAACCCGCGCCAGGGGCTGCACGCGTGGTTTGTGAATGTGCACCGTGTGCTTTTTGCAGAGCCACCGATGTCCCCGCTGGGTTAATCACGACAAGTCATTTTACAACCTCCAAGAAGCATTTGAGCCAGGCTACTTAACCAGACACAGGTTAACTTCGTGGCCTGCCCTGTTAGTGACCTCATATGCTTTGTCTGACGCTTTGTCTGTAATACTCAGCGCTGAGTACAGGGTTAAGGTCTTACTGTGCTCTGGCCTTTCACTGTGGAGCCAAAGGCTTTTGCGTGGGCCGGCAGCCTGGTACCCCCCTCACCGATACCTCCCAGGCTGGGACGGGAGCTGCCCATGCGGGACTTCTGCCTCTTCTGGAGCTGTGTTCTTAATTTGTAACTGCACAAACACTTTCAGAAAACAAGGAATGGGCTTTTGTAATTTTATTCCTAGAAGGGGTTTATGAATTTTAGCTAAAAGATAATGGTACTTATCAAGCCTCTCGCTTTACAGATGCGCCAACAGGCCTGCGTGTAGGTCCATGGCTAGAAGAGTGCACCTTGCAAAGCTCAGTCTTGTTCCCTGACTCAAGTTTTGTTGTTGTAATGAGTTCCTTCCTCCCCTTAAGATGTGTAATGTTCCTGATTTCTTTAATAGATAAAGGAAATGCAGAAGTGTCTTTGATGTCAATGCCTATATTAGGGGAATAACATATCTGGTAATGTTGGATTCCATGTGGAAGGTAAATGATTCTGGAAGTACCTAATTCTGGCCTTTACCTTCCCTCATGAACTAGAAACTAATGTTCTAACTGTTTCTGCACATTAAAATCGTTGATGTTTTTAATAAAATGATATACTGGTAGTTAAAGCAGGTTTGACAAATGACAGATGTTGGGTTGGAGGGGTAGGTGTTGAGCTGGATTAAAAACCAAAACCTAAGCCCTTTTGAAGAACAATAAAAGATATTTTACATGCTATATGTATAATTTTGCCTTTTTCCCCCTAGTTTGATTTATAACATACTATTTACCGTATATGTACTCGGCAGTCTTAACCGAGGGAAAAAATAACGGGAGGCTCCTTGATTCAGTCTGTGGTTCAGCGTAGGCGCAAATGGGGGGAGCTTTATTATGAGCCGGGTCCAATATTCCAAGAGACACAATATTCAGCACTCGGACGCAGTGCAGTAAAGGTCTTGTACTAAAATGTCTCTTTCCTCGGGCTCTTGATGATTTTATTGCCATTCATTAATATTAAGCGCTGTTCTTTGATCTCAAAAGGCTTTTGGACAATTCTGTTCATGCCCCTTGTGTTACTAATCACCATTTGCTGCTACGTGGCTTGGGTTGCTGGTGGCTTCCTAACCGCTGGGAAACGGGGGTCTGTCTTTAAAGAAGAGCAAGCAATGCTGCAGATAGCAGCTGCTTTCTTCTGATCAAATTATCTATTAATGCAAGTAAATATATGTTAAAACAAACAAAAAGTCTCCGGCAGCTTTCCGAGAAGTGTAAATGATCCGTCGCAAAACTTGCCGTTCTGCCCTGGACAAGACTAGACCCCGTGCCACCTGGCAGGGCTTGAATGGGGCTTTTGTTTGGGAACAACAATGAGACTTTCTGCAGTCCTGGATCCCAGTCTGTTCCCCTCTGCGTGCACGGCGATGCTGTGCAATAGATATGTATAACTTATTTAAGTAATACCACAGTGGTATTTTGCAGGCTTAATTGCAAAATGAGATGTTCTTGTGTGACAGGAGCTTCCTGTCTCTTGTTAACTTTCTTTTTTCCCCACTTCCATCTCAGATACTTCTAGCTTCAAATACTGAGACTTCCTTTAACTGGAGATATCACTTATCGCATGCATGCGATTATATTACCCAAGATGCTGCTTTTGAAGTAATTAAGAATGATATGCAAAGTGGAGGGACTGCATGGGTAAAGAGACGGCAGGAGTCATGGATTGCCCTGCTACAATAGGGTATGTCCTGTTAACTAAGTATTTATAAATCATTTAATTTAGTGCTAACACTTGCAAATTGATCCCAGGGGTGGTCTTAAGAAAGTGTTTTAAGGATGTGTTTCCTGGGGGATGAGGAGAGTAGCCTTTGGTCCATAAATGGATTTTGAAGCAAAATGTTAAGGTTTCTACCAAATCCGTTGCGTTTCAGGTTTGTGCAGATGAAAAACGTTCCGTTACGTGCTGCAGCTGGGTTTTGGTTTGGTCTGTGCTGCCCGCCCGAAGGGCTGCTGGAGCGGGCGGGCGCTGAGCCGCCTCGCCTGGCTGCGCGGCGGGGAGGCTGCGCTGGTAAAGGAGCCCCGTGGCTCTGCTGTCAAAAGGGAAGCGTCAAGGAGTCCTTCCTAGAACGGGGTTTATTTCTGTGGCAGCGGTGTAAGAGGTCACGCGTTTCGCACCACGTGGAGCCCCACTCATTTCAGGCTGTCTGAGAGCTCCCCGGGTACCAGTTTCCTTGGTAGACTTATGTTAAATAGCTAAAATACCGTCTTGGAAGAAAAACTCAAACAAAGGCATGGAATTAAATCTTAAGCCCTTCCCTCGTTGCGACCCCCTGTTCCACAAGCGCGATGCGGATGCCGAGGGCTGGGCCGTCCGGGGTGGGAACCGGGCGTCCCTTGTGCATCTCCGCTGGGCACCAAGCCGGTCCCTGGATCAGGGGTGGGGCAGAGCTCCCCTGAGCACAGTTTGTGCTGGGCTTTTCCTCCTGGGGAAACTGTTTGGGGGAGATTTTGAGGCTGCTAGAGAAGCTGCTTTTTTCTGGTAGTGGCTGCAGGCTGTGCAGGACAGCTGGGATTTGAGGTGGCTCCGTCTGTGCCGTTTCTTCCAGGGCTTAACTCTAGATGGAGACAAATGAGGGACCCGGAGAGCCAGCGCCAGAGGGGAATCCCTGCCGCACACCTGCGGATGCGTTAGAAGAGCTCAAGGCGGGAAAAACAGGTAAGAAATCGCTTCCCTGCCCAGTTGGGGAAGCTGGTGGGGGACAGGGCTGCGAATGTCTGGAGAGCGGAGAGCGTGGCGGGAAGGCCCGGCCGGAGCCGCGCTCGGGAAGCCCGCGCGTTCTCTTGGGCAAGGCCGCGTGTGCGGAGCCCGTGGCCTTCCGAGGCTGCTGCTCTGTTTCTGCTTCGTGCTGTCCTTGCTGCTGTTATCCCAAGGCTGCTGCCTGGGCGGCACGGGCCTGCCGAGCTGCTCATTCCGACTGATCGGACTCGATGCTTCGGGGTTCCTCTTGGCGCAGATAACATTATGTACAACACAGTCCAACTCTTGTGTTGCTTTATTTCTGATACAACCAATTTTCAGCAGTCAAAGGGAAGAGGACATTCTTGCACAGAATATAAATGGCTTCAGGACTGAAATAAGAATTTTTCCTGGAAAAAAAGAGCAGCAGAGCCCATCAGGAGGACCCGAATGGGGCTGCGAGATGTGTTTGAAATAGCAGCTTGCTGATGTCTGCTCCTTGCTGCTGCCCAGCCCTGCAAGCTGGGGCCCTGGGTAGAAAAGCAAAGTGCTGGGAATCCAGATGAGCCTCCTGCTTTTGGCTGAAAACTGATGGAATCGATGTGTCCGCAGAAAGCTCCAATTTGGGCAATTTAGCATTTAGCAGGAGGGAGCCTCTGTTCTGCTGGAAGTCTTGGCCCGTTCTAACAGCGATACCTGCTCGTTGCGGTGCTGCTGGGGGCAGCGAGGAGGTTCACGGGGCTCCTGCCATCAGCTCGGGCACAGCAGAGGGGACATGCGGACGTGACGGACTCCCCGGAGCGGCGGCGCTGGCCGATGCCGATGGCTAATCGCTGCACGAGCAGCGTCGAAGAAATCTGGAGGAAGAGCTAGAAGATCGCACAATTTAGCGATATTTGGTCTCTCTCTTCACCACTGTGTCTCTGGCTCCCGCCCTGCCTGGTTGCACTGCAGCTTTGTGGGACAGGGACCTTTCCCCGTGGCTTTTGGCCGATGCTTCGAGTGCAGTTCTCATTTGTCTTCGTGGCCTCTTTGCAAGGGGGATTCAAAGCCAGCCCTGATCGCGCAGCCACCGAGTGGGGTGAGAAAAAACGATTCCAGTAAAGAAGAAAGAAACGTCAAGGAAACGCGGTGCCCGCCCTGCAGCCCGCGAGGCACCGAGGGGCTCTGCCCGTGACAAGGGATCAGCAGGAGTCGCTGCCAAGCGCACAGCCCTGTTCCGCCTGCAGCGCGCGCCTCCCGGCCTGCCGCCCTCGTTCCTTGGCTATGGAGCTGGCGTTTCCCTTCCGTGAGCCTCCCCAGACATTTAAAATAGGAGCGGGGTCAGGAGAGAGGTGGCAGAGACGACTGCAGCCTTGCTGCTGCTCGCGCTGTGCTTCCTGCAAGCGTAATTACTTAAAGTAAGATGGATGCTCTGCATCTCGGTTAACTCCTCTCCAGCCTGCGCTCAATCCATTACCGGCTGCCTCGCGTTCGACATTGGTGTCTTTGTCCTTAATGATGACAGTAAATTTAAACACCCCAGGAGGGCTGCAGATAGCTGCCAAGTCTCCGCGTACCAGGGCTGCTGATAACTCCTTTAACATCCCCCCGCAGCTGAAGCCACCGGAGCTGCTTTTTCTGGGAATAATGAGAGCCGGTATCTCGCACACAGTGGATTTGGAGGGGAAAGCTGCGCTCGCACGAGCTAGATGTGATGCCGATAACCCGCGTTGCTTCCCCGTTACTAGGTGATCGCAGTATCCCAGGTGAATCCTTCGTGCCTGCAAAGGTAATGCGTCGTGTGGCTTTGCTGTTTGGGTGCTGCAAAGCTGTGTTCAAGCCGTTCACTTATTTCAGGACCTCAGTAAGAAATTAAAGCAGGGCTGCCAAAGGGCAGCAGAATTAAACTGTTTGCCTTTGCTTGGAAAGGGCTGGAAATGAATTCTGGTGCAATGGAGTCTTCTAGCGAAAGCCCAGCCTGGAGGCGGCTCTGCCAGCTGCTATTTGCAAGCAGCTCCGGGGCTTTTCTCCCCTTTCCTGCCCCAAAAAATCACCGGCAAGTGGCACAGCATCAGCGCCCCCACAGCTTCCCTGGGTGCAGATGTGCATTGATCCCGTGGGATTTAAGCCCGGGATGGCTCTGCGCTCCTGCCAGGGCCCTCCATCCTGACCCCGCTCTGGGACCTCGTGCCCTATCCGCAGGGCAGCCGGTGTCCAACTGGCCCCCGGGTGCTGCCGATGCTCGCGTGGGAATCTGGGCTCTTGTCGCTCCCAAACAGAGCCGCCTTCTGAGCCGAAATGCCGCGTTCCCTGCAGCGCCCGCGTTTACGGATATGTGCCGGGTAATTCCTGTTATCCACCTGTTTGGTGATAAGGGGTGTTCGGGTCAGAGCAGCCGCTCGGGCGGCGCGGATCAGATCAGCAGGTGACGTTTTTCGCTGGGTTTATCTTTGGCGAGCCAGCTGGGGCTGCAGCAAAGTGGCTGCCCCTTCGTCTAGCGGAGCACAAAGCTGCCGTTATGCAGGGCCAGAAGAAGGGGGAAGCCCAGGAGAGCGGCCGCGGGCGGGCGCCGTGTCCCCGTCCTCCGCGTCACTGCGGGGACACGAGGTCGGAGGGTCCCCAGCCCTGCGAGGCCGAGGCAGAAGGGGCCTCCGGGAGGAAGAAAGGCTCGTTTCTTTATCTCACAGAATCATTTCTCAGTTATCCAGGGCGTCCAAAAGGCCAGGAAGGGAATAGATTTTCCGCTCCTCAAGCGAGCTTTGCACGCACCGCACAGCGCTGGGCAGCTCCTGCGGGAAGAGCGGAAAAACGGAGGCCTCCCGGAGCCCACGAAAGGGGAAAGCCCAAAGGGCAGCAGCTCGGCTTGTAATCCCGCCCGCTCCTTCGGTCTTTTGCAAGACAAACGGTGTTGATAATGTGGATTAAGGGAACCTGCCCTGCTGTGTCCTAGAGGGACTGCAGAGAAATGGAAGAAGAAATTGCCGCTCCTGTGTGACAGAGGATCGTGGCCGGGTTCAAAAATCAGCTCGGCTCACAAATGGTCGGGTCGAAAAGGGCCGTTTCCTCGAGCTCTTGCGCCGTGCCGTGCCGCTGCCGGTGACGGGTGCCAGGCGGCCGCCCGGCTGCCTCGGCGCTCCCGGGATTTCCAGTCCATAGAGCGGCGCCAGGTGCTCCGGAGAGGCGCGAGCTCGGCCGTGTGCGGAGCCCGGGAAGGGTATCCCTGCCTGGGAGAGGCTCTGGGGGATTCCTGACCTTTCCTGGGCCCTTCCTGGTCTTGATTAACTATTTGGGAATGATTATGTTAGTGGCCATGCTTATCCTGGGCTCTGTGGGGTGGGGAGAGCCTGGCAGAGCCCTTTGCTCCCGCACACCCTGGGCAGTGTGGTGGATTCTTGCAGCAAATGGAGGGTGCATCTCCTTGGCGTCCTGTCCCACTTTGCTGGAGTTGTGTGTGGCTATCCCAGCTCTGCCCTCGCTGTCTGGCTGCTGCGACTAATAGCAGCATTGATCCAGTTTGCAATTTTTGGTGATGGCAACGAGCGTAATGTCTCGGAGATCTGTCTCGTATTGAAAATGCAATAATACAGAAAGCAGCTGCTGTTTGATTCAGCCTTTGAGGACTTCGGACTGCACCAGCTGCAGGGCTGAATGCAGCAAGGAGCATCTTCCTAATTGACGGTAACTCTCTGCTGCTCCCCAGCACCAATTCGGATCAATACGTGCCGGAAATGGAGCAGCGTTAAATCCGTACCTACTCAGGACCTCCCACAAGAAATGGGAGAAATATATTTGCAGTCTCGTAAAGTGATATCCTGGCTGGAGATTGGCAGGGGCGCTTGTCTGCATGGGGCTCGCTGCAGCGCGGCCCTCTGAACGCATTCCCGTGTTTCCATCATTATGTCATATCTCCATGCTTCATAAAACTTGTATTATAACTTGTATTATGAACTCAAGTCCCCCTCACGTTTGCTATGTAGCTGAAGCAGAAAACAGCTGAGAGTGGCTATGGGAGCTGAAGGCTGTGAGAATTCCTCCCGCTCGCGTGGAATCCAGCGCTGCTCTCCAGTGAGAAAAGGGTAATAAAACACCAGGGGTGTCGATTTAATGCATGTTTTGCATTTGGTGCGAGACAAAGAAGGAATTTCGGATGGATGCCTTGGCAGAGCTCACACAGGAAACGATTCCCAGTCTCTTGACAAGGATGTTTCAAGGGCAAACGCTTAGGGATGCTGAGGATGGGGAGTCGCAGACCTTCCTGTGAACTCAGGGTGTCCGGGAAAGTGGTTGCCTAGGGCAGCTCCGGTGCCGGATGCGTTAGCGGAGGAGAGGTCCCAGGTCTCCATTGCACCAACTTCCATAAATTTCCCCTCATGCGTGGTGGAAATTACACCACAGATCAAGGGTGTTTTACCTGGGCCACCTCCATCAACCTGGAAAACGGGATCTGCCGCGGGTGCCATCCCGACAACTCTGCCCTGTGATTCCCGGCTCCACGGATGCTATTCCCAGTGCAGCTCCAGCCGGGCTTGCCCATCTGCTGCCTGCCTTGTGCAGCCTCAGCGCCGTCCCTGGGGGGCACGAGGACGTATTTGTCACCCGGCTGAGCATGACAGACCCAGAGCCACCGAGGCCTCTTGGTGTCCCTCAGCAGGAGGTCTCTGCTCGCTGGGAGAGCCGAGGTGGGGCCGGCAGAGCCCGGCGCGGTGGCTCATGCCCTAACGGGGTATATTCTTACATGGTTTTTCTTCTAGCACGTGGCCCAACTTGATACACGTGATGTGGAGCAGCCTGGGGGCTCAGGCCCCTCCGTGCTGGCGGGGAGCACAGGGACAGTCTGGGCACCTTGCGCTCTTAATCCCGGAGCGCTCCGCTCCGGAGGGAGGTTTTTCCTTGGAGACAGCTGATTGCCATTTAATTAACAACAGCGCGTGGGGTGGCGAAGTGCTTGGGCCGGGGCCAGATGAGCCCTGGGGTGGGATGCAGCACTCGGCAGGTTGTGCCGGGCCCGGGCACCTTGTTGGCGGGGTCGGACATCACCCTGGCTATGGATGTGCATCGGGCTCCCCGGGCAGCCATGGAAAACGTTGCTTTGAAAACTGGCCTGGATCATCTGCAAAAGCAGCGGAAGCGTCGGCAGGGCCAGGAGCGAATTTGTGGCGGTTCTGCGTCAGCAGTGAGAAAAGGAAAATTCGTCCAAGCTTTTATTCAATAGAAAAACTGATAATGAGCCCTCCTTCCTCCGAGCGGTCCATCGCCATGGCAACCGGCGCGCCGCTGCGGGGATGGATGTGCCGCGGCGGAGGGCTTCATCCCGGCAAAGAGCGACGCGGCAGCGGCGGGACGGGGCTGCGGGCTCGCCCTGCCTTGCCAAGGGTTGCTTTAGCCCCGAAAGAGCAGGCGGAGGAGGCCTGGGGGGGGGCGGGTGGGGATTGAAAGCAGCAAAGCGGAGCTGGCGCTGCGTGAGCCTCGTTGCGGTAGCCCAAGGGCTTGGGCATGCGCCTGCAGAAATGTCATTTCCAAGCAAATCAGGGCTTTCGAGCGCTTCCTTGATTTGCTCCAAACCTCCAAGTACCTGGATGGCCTTTCCTGCAGGATCCCTCTCGCAGGGACCAAGCGGCTCACGGCGGGAGAGGGTCTGGGGACGCGTTTCTTGTCCGAGGGCAGCCCGTACCCAGCCCCAGTTCTGAGGCTTCCCCCGTGTCCCTATCCCCTGGTTCCTCCCACAGGGGACACGCTCATGGACGTGGCAGAATTCCTCGGTGGTTATCGCACAGCCCGAGGCCTCCGTGTGGCAGCGATGGTGGCGATGGTGCCACCACCCGTGGCTGGTGTCCTTGCTGGCCCGCCCTGCTCCCCGGCAGCGGGACGCGCGGAGCCGGCGCTTCATCTCCCACGGACACAGCGCTGTCGTGGGGCCAGGCAGGAGGGACAGCAGATGGTGACCTGCTTTCTTGCCAGGGAAAGAACGAGGCTGGAAAGGCACCGTTGAAGTGAGGACACGGGAAGAGGCAGCCTGGCAGTGCCTTAAGGAATCCAGGCTTCGCTTTAGCTGGAGATTTAAGATTGGCGTTTTCCCCCTCTTTGGGAGGGAGATGCCCTTTGGGCATGGATTGGAGAGGAGGTGGCAGAGGAAAGCAGAGATCTCTGCAGTCCTTGCATTTAACCCAGGATGTCACGTTTTCCACGTTAAAAGGATGCGCATGGCGGGATGGGAAGTTGTCCATCATGTCGACCGTCTGCTGGATAGACCCCCATGAGGTCTATCTCGCAGCAGAAAGTCCTGCTCCCTGCTAAAGACTGGTGGAAAGCAGGGAGGATAAGGGTATTTTTCCCCCTTGTTTTCCTGTGTGCATTTAGCTACTGTAAGATGAGTCAGTGTTATGCATAGAAACATATGCTCTGTCTTGGAGTGTTGCTAATTTCTTGGCTTTGGCAGCTTCTTCTGGGAGTTTGGCCACATTCGGTTCGTGCCGAGCGCACGAGCTGCCTGGCGCTTTGCGCCGGGCTCTCCTGCCTGGGAATTGCAGGTTGGAGCCTGGTCCCTGCTCAGCGCTCATCTCCTGCCTGGGAGACAGCTCAATCCCAGCAAGTTTTGCTCTTCCAGGAGGTGCTGGGCGACTCCCAGCTGGATGAGGAACCCCATGCGGGAGCGGTTTGAATACTTTGTCCTTGCAGTGATGTAACCCCCAGGCAAGGAGCTGGAGTGGGAAAGAAAAGCCATTTCCAGCTTTTTCCAAAGGGAAACATGAAACACAGAGCGGAGAAAGCCCTCGGAACAGATCAGGGTTAGGACAGGGGACATGAGGAGACAAATGAGTCACCCGGCGATTAAGTTAATCTCAGCAGGATTATTATAGTTACAAGGGAAAATCCTGCAGATGTTGGGGCTCAGCAGCTTCCCAAGTCACCTCGAGAGCGGAGCTTCCCAGGGCACGGCGCTGCAGTTCTTCCCGGGCGGTGGGATCCCTTTCGCAGGGCGATGGGGCCCTGGACGGCGCGCTGGGAGCAGGGCTTGCGCCCAGGGAAGCGCCCGGAGCTGCAGCGGGGCTTGCTCGGCTTGCAGGGAGTCCTGCCCGCTGCTCTCTAGCGCAGCAAGGGCTCTGCTCCTTTGGGCTGGCGTGCAAACTCCCAGGGTGGAATCCAAACTTCCAAACGGCGGCCGGGGGAGACGGATGCGCGTCCTCCGCAAGCAAAACGCTGCCTTGCGCTGGCGGCTGCCTCTGCGCTGCAACGTGAGGCTCCCCGCTGAGCGGGATCGCACTCGAGCAACCTCGTAATATAGCAGCTCTTTGTTGTTGTTGTTTCTCCTGTGCCTTTCCCTACGCTGTCGCATCCTGCGCTGGCTTCAGAGAGAGAAGGGAGCGGAGGCCGCTCGGAGACCCCGAGCGGTCACGTAACCTGGTGCGGGTGGGAATTGGAAGGATAACAAGCACGGCGAGGTGGCCTGGTTAATCACGGGGTGACGGTCCCCGTCCCCCGCGCGCGGTGCCGGGGTCGCTGTGCTGGCTCCGGCGCCGCTAATTGGAGGCAGCCCCGCTGGGGTGACGTGGGCTTTGCGAGGCCTTTCCGGCTTCGGAAGAGATTTTCCTCCGTCGCAGCCAGTCCCACGTCGCCACCAACAAAAGAGGCTCCGCGGAGACGAGGGAGAGTTGCTAATTGGCTGCCAAAACTGCAAAACGTCTCTGCAGACAGAGCCGCGCGGGGCTGGGATCCCGCTCGGAGGATGCTCCGTGCTGGGGGTCCTGCCCGGGGACCAAGGAAGCGCTGAGCCTCGGTGGCAGGGGGGACCCCGGCGCCCCCCGCTCTTTGCAGGTGACACTGACACCCTGGGGACCAAGCGCCTCCCCCAGAGCTGCCGCCGCCGGGTTTTTGGGAAGGAGCCGGCAGGGAGGCAGCGCCGGGAGCCCGGAATGGCAACGCGAACGACCACGGTTTTAATGACTTATTGCATCCCGGCACGGATTTCCTCGGGCTTAGGAGGCTTAGGGAGCCCACGCGTCCTGCGGCTGGATGCGGCCAGCGGATAACGCGCAGGGAAGGCGGCTGCTCCGGCCTGAGCGCCCTGGGGCTGCTTGGGCTGCCCTGGGATCCAGCCCCGTGGGTGCCCACTGAGCTGGGCAAAGGGATAACCCAAAATCCCCGGGAAGGGAGGCAATGACGAGGCCAGAGCCGTTGGAAAGGTGGCTGTTGGAAAAGGCACCTTGCTCGTCGTCTTTCCAAACACCCCGAGTCAGGGCCTGGAAACGGCAGCTCGTCCGCAGCACGAGCGCCTCGTTTCCAGCCGTGGTCAGCCCGAGCCGCAGCGGAGCCGGAGCGCTGTGTTTGCATGCGGAATGTGCTGCGGCTCCTCATTTAAAGTGATTTACGTAATTAGTGTTGCTGTGTCACTCGAGAGAAGGGAAAACAATATTCCCGCTCCCGAGCGCTGGGCTGGCATCGCCCTTCGTTCCTCCTCCGTAGCATCAGAGCCCGGCGCGGACACTACGGCCACGGAAAATTCACCCGAGCCGGGGGACGGAGCAAGTGCCGGGCTGCTCCTTGGTCCTCCCCCAGTCCTCGCTTGCTCTGGGGAAGCGGGAATAAAGTTGGGAGCGGGGCCGAGGTTGCACCGAGGTGGGAGCGATGCCCCTGCGGCATCTCCCGCTCGCTCCGCTTCCTGCAGCAGCTAAAAAGGAGCTATCGACCGTGTGCCCAGGAGGCTCCTGCCGAGGCCCCTTCCCTGCCCGTGCTGTCGAAAGGAAGGGATTTAAATTTTAATTGCACCTGGCACAGGCTCAGGTCAGAGTTTGGGCTTTTAGCAGCGGTTTTTAGATGATGGTTTGAGTGCACAGACACCAGAGCAGAAGTGGTTTTGCTGACCTGTGCAAAGGGATGCAACTCCGAAGGTTTTAACTTCACTGCTGAGTGCAAAGCACTTTGTGCGCTTGTTATATTTGGGGCTTGGGGTTTTTTTTTAGTGAAAAGGTCGGTGCGAGTGGAAAAATCCAGTTTTCCCCAGCGCTGGGCCCTGGTTCGCATCAATGGAAGTTCCTGCAGCTCCCATTAGGCTGCAAAAGACTCCGGAAAACAGCAGGCTGAGCCCAGGGTCTTTTGTGGAGCAGCTGCTGCAGTGTGGAAGCGCCGGGTGACCCCAGGTTTGGGTCCTTGCCAGGTCCCCATGCTCGAGCTGCTCACGGTGGCACTGGGGATCTTGGGAACTGCTCAAAGCACTTGGGTTTGGGGGGAAAAAGGTAAATAAAAGGACGGCAGAGCTGCTGCCGGCCCTGCTCATGCCCCGAGCCCCGCGCTCGCCCCGTGGGGACCCCGAGGCTGCTGTGCCAAGTGTCCCCTGGTGTCCCCAGCCCCGGGAACGGCAGCATTTTGCTGCCCTCTAGTGAGGTCTGGCAGCCGGGCTCCCGTGGGGGTCCCCGCGGGGCCCTGCGGGACGTGGCCCTTGTGCACGAGGGGACCCGCTCAGTGCCGACCGAGCCTGTCCCCCGCTGCGTCCCCGGGGACGGTCCCTTCCCTGGCACCTGCCTTCGGACACGGATCCGCGGGGGCCGGCGCTCCCGCTGGCTGCTGCCCAGGCAGATGTTGCTGCGTGTAAATCAAGCAAATTAATTAAAGGGAAAATCAAAGTGAGGCACATTTGTAATTAGATAATCCACCAGCCCCTAATACAATTAATTGCATTAACGGAGCTGCCGGCACGGTGAGAGGGGAGGCTCGCGGGGGCTCCGGCGCTGCCTCGGCTGCGCATCCCGAGCTCCCTCCCGACAGAGACTTCCCTTCCCGAGGGATTTTTTCTCCCGGTTCCTGCAGCTCCGAGGCCGGGCTCGGCCTGGCCCCTTGCTGTGCTGCCTGCCGAGCTCTCTTGCAGGCACCGAGCGCGCCAGGCCTCTGGCTGCACCCAAGCCGGGACCAGAGTGCCGCAAGGGACACCCCGTCGAGCATCCCGGAGCAGGGATCTGTCCCGGGAGCAGGGTTATCCCGGCACCTCTCCGGGGCTGCGGGGGGGGCAGCACCGGCTGGCAGGCTGCAGTGGGGCTCATGGCTGCAGCGGGGGCTGCAGCGCTCCCCCGGAAGGTCTCTTGCATGCGCCGAGTGCGAGAGTCCTCTGCTTCCCGCCCGTCCGCCTGGAAAGGCTGGAAAACCTCTCATGGAAATGGGATTCCCCAGCGGCATCCACCTGCTTAGTGGATGGCTTAGTGGGAGCGGAGGAGGGAGCTCATTACAGGCAGATGGACGGAGGCTCTGGCTCTTCCCGGCCGTTCCATGTGCGCGTATGGGATCCCCACGCGAATCCGGCGTCTCCCTGCTATAACTCCCAGTCGAGGATAGGAACACTTCCCTGAGCCCCGGCTTTCGCCCCTGCCTGCCGGGAGCTTTCAGCTTGTGGACAGCCCAGAGCGCCCTAAAGCAGATCCCAAATTACCTAGCGCTCATTGGAAACCACCACAGCTTTTATCTGTGCGTATTAAAAAAGACGAGCGTTCGCTGTGGTTAGAAAGCTGCTCCTTTTTTTTGTTTTTAATATATAATTTAGTCTTTCCGGGCCCGGCCGCGCCGTGTCCCTCCGTGCCGCCCGCGGCGCTGCCGGTGCCTGGGCATCGCCGCCCGCCGCCGCTCTCATCCCAGGTAATTGGATTTACGGGGAGCGCTGTATCCAATTACGTCTTCCTAATTAAAGGAGCGAAGCTACAAGCGCGAGGCGTCTTGCTTTCAGCAATTATGATTAATTTTGCCGGGATGCAGACGCGGGCGTTGATTACAGGCTCCGCGGGCACGCGGGAGCTGAATGCTGATAATTGAGCCGTCAGCGAGGAAGCGCGGCCGCGGGGCAGAGCCGGGACCCGCCGGGAATTCGGGAAGCGCTGCCCTGCCGGAGCGCGGGCACCGCTGGGCCCCCAATCCCCTGGTTTTCCCAGTGCTTTTCCCTTTATTTATAGCCTTGTCAGACTCCCCCGGCAGCCGTCCCGTGGGCATCGTGCCCTTCCCGCGGCCCTTCCCACCGGAGTGGTGCGGGGGATGCAGCTCCTTATCGCTCCGCTTGCAGCCCGTTATCGCGGCCCCAGGCAGCCGCGCGTGCCGGGCTCGGGACATTAATCCGGCACGAGGCAGCAGCTTATCCAAACAGGGAATCTTCCTCAGTGGTTCTTGAACAAAACTTGATAAATCCTTCAGAAAAGCAAGAGGCCTGGCGTTCCGGAGGGCCCTCTCGGTGCTGATGAGTGATAAGCGCTCCGGCACGGCTCCGCGAGCTCGTCCGCATTCGGCTCTTCCTCGCCCGCGTGGTGTCCCCAGGATCATCCTTTCCCAAGACCATCCATTCCCTTGGGACCATCCCTTCCTCAGCACCATCCCTTCCCTTGGGACCATCCTTTCCCAGGACCACCCTTTCCCAGGGCCATCCTTCCCGCAGGAACTTCCTTCCCCTGAGCCCAACCTTCCCCCAGGACTGTCCTCCAAGACCGTCCTTTCCCCAGGACCATCCTCCTCCCGGCCCCTCGGGCTGCTCCGTGGAGCAGGACGGCGGTGGCTCCCGGGACGGATGCGCGTGGCTTCCTCGTGCTGCGTCTCGCAGGCAGTTGGCTCCGGCCCTGGCGCTTGCAGCGCTCGGGAAGCGGAGCTGCAAGACGACGTTCCCACCACCGGCCTCTTCATCTCCTGCTTTTGTTCCCAGCCCCTCTTGCTCTTCCTCCCCTCCCGCCAAGTCCCGCGGTGCCTTTGACGTCCGCGCGGGGCTTTGATCTGCTCGCAAAGCCCCTTCCCCAGGTGCCGCTCACTGCAGCGCCCGGTGGAGACTTATTAAAAAGATGAAGGGCTCCCTTTGATCCGCCTCGCTGCTCCCAAGACCTTTCCCCACCGCGCGGCTTCAAGCGGAGCTGCCGCCTTTCATCCCGGTGCCGGCGAAGGCTGCGCCGGAGCCGGGTGCTGCCGCCCTCGCCTTCAAGGGCACCATCCGGGATCATCGCCGGCCCCCCCGGTGCCGAGCCGCCCACATCCCGTCCCCCCGTGGAAGGGGCTGCTGTTTCACCGCACTTGGAAAATACCCCAAGGTCTCAGGAGCTGCTGCCCTCTGCCAGGCTCACGGGCTCCGGGTGGCACTGGGTGCCGCAGGGACACGGGGGGACACCGGTGTGGCCGGCGGGACGCGGGATCTGCTGGAAAGGTGCCTGGGGAAGCGGGAAGCAAGGAGAAGGTGAAGATAGAAAGCAAAGCCAGGGAATAGAGGAGGGAGGGAAAGGGAAAGAGGGAAGCGAGGGGAGCCGCTCCCCCCGGCAGCGCGGGAGCTTGTCCGACCTTTCAGACGACGTGTCCGGGTTTGATAAAATCTGAACCAGGAATCGTCCCCCCATGGATTTGCCTCACAGCTCCCTGCGGCTCGGCGGCGGAGCGGAGCCGCAGGCTGCATGGGACATGGGGACAGCGGGATGCAGGAGTGCAGGGATGCAGGGATACATAGACACAGGGATGCTGGGATACAAAGACATCGGGATGCAGGGATGCAGGGAAGCAGCCGGCTGGGGAGCATCGCCCCATCGCCTGCCCGCTGCCGCGGCCACCCGGGAGCAGCGTCCCCAGGGCCAGCGGCTGCTCTCGCCGGCTGCTTTCCCCGAAAGCGGAGGGGCAGAAGGAGGCGCTCCGGGGAGCCACGGGCCAGCGCTCCCCGGGCAAACGTCATCCCGGTGTGCAGGAGCGAGGCGCATCCCGCTAATTACAGCTAACGAACTGCCGGGCGGGCAGCGGCGGCTCCCACATCTGCCCCGAGTGGATGTCCCGCGTGTCCCGCGTGTCCCGCGGCCGCCCGGGCTGGCCGAGCCGCGCCAGGCCCTTAATAAGACGTGATTCACACACTGCGCTTAATTAGCAATTCAGTTAACGGTTTGTAATTCAGGCACGACCCTGATTGCATCCGAATGCTACTTTATTTCCTCGCTGCCGCTTGCATTCTGAGCACTAATTACGCCTCTTTGGATGCTAATTGCTTCCCAGCCCTCTGCCGCTGTCTTTCCCGAGCAGCATTTATTTTTCATGCGTCCGCGTGTTTAAACTAATAGAAGCGGCGAGGGAAGCGCCTCGGTCGGAGGTTTTGCCAAGATCCGCTGCCTGCGGAGGGTGAGGGGGGACCTGTCGCACCCCAGCGCCCGCTGCTGTCTGCTGGGCCCGGCTGAGCCCTCCCAGCTCATTGCATATGTGACGAGCAAGCGGTCAAAGCCAGCGAATGGTGGGTGGTCGGGGTGGTACCGGTGCAGGGGTGGGGGGTTGCTGCATGGGGGGGGGAGATGGTTGAGTGACAGCTGTCAATCTCCTCGTCCCCCGGCGACGCCGGTCGCGCGCGGCGGCAGGCGGAGGGTTAAGCGGCCGCCGCTGCTGCCTGGTGATGAGCGCCTGCATTGCGGGACATTAATGCAAAGCGTTATTAAGCGCAGCTTAGCGGTGGGAGGCGCGCGCCCGGACGCCTGGGCCCCTCGGCAGGGTGGCAGCCGGACCCCGGCGCACGGGGCCCTCCGCATCCCCTCGTGCTCGGGAGGGACGGATGCGCCCGGGTTTGTACATGTAAAGTCTTTGGCAGCGCTGGCGGGGAGCAGAGGAGCCCTCGGTGCGGCGCGTCCCCGCGGCCGCGCGCCAATTAAATAGCCATCAGTAACGAGGCAAACAAAGTGGCGGAGCCCTAATGCGCCGCATTTAAAGGTAACGACCCCGGCGGCACCGCAGCCCGCGCGGCGGCCGACGGGCATCCCTGGTGCCGGAGCGAGCAGAGCGCGTGCGGGTCCGACCCGGCCCTCCGGGCCGACCCCAGCCCAGGGCCGAGCGGCGCTCCCGGGTCCTGCTTTTGTTACGTCCCATTGCAGACGCATCCTTGGAAAGCCAAAATGCTCCGTTTTGACGGGACCGTGCGCAAGGGCGCGGAGCCGTGCTCGGCTGCAAGCCCCGCGCGAGCCGACGCGGGAGCGGGCGCCCGAATTTCACCCCGGCTCTTACGGCTCCCGCCTCGTATCCCCCCGACGCTGTAATGTCATTAGCAGCTAATTGATTTTCGCAGCATCTTGGCGCGCGCGAGAAGCGGGGCCAGCGTTTTGCAGCAGGACGGATTGACCCGCCGCGAAGCCAAGCTGATGCCGCCCAGGGGATTTCCCTTTCCCAACATTTCCCTGGATTTCTGGGGATGTCCCAGCTCAGCGTCAGGTTGCCCTAACCCAGACATTCCTGTGGTAACTGGCGGCAGGAGACGGGTCCCCATGGAGACTCCTCCAGCAACCAGGATTGATGCCAGAGAAACAGGAAGCTGGAGGGAGAGATAAATTAGAATTATTTTTAATAAAATGGAGATCATTTTTAATCACGTTTAAGTTATTTTTCTTTAGGGCGCCTTGCGAGGTGCAGATTTCCCTGAAAAATGGGGAACTTTCATCTCTTGCTGCTTGGAAATTAATTCCTCCCTGACAGCCGTGGTGCTTAATGGAGATAATAACTATTAGTCCTGCCCGGACAGCCGCGCCGCTCGCGGGGCTGGCGCTGCCGTTTTTCTCTTTGGATTAGGGAGAAATCCTTGGAAAGGCAACACAGCTTTGGGATAACGGAAGGGGGACGTGGGCGCAGGGACTGTGGCCGCTGTCGCTGCCCCCATCCCCATCCCAGGATGCTGGCAGGGACACGGCACGAGGACACCGCGGCGCCTGGGTCCCCCGGGTTTGGCTGGGAGCAGGGCCCTCGGGCAGGCAGGGCCCAGATCCGATTGCAAAACAGGTTATAAATATGGAGTTAATGGAGCCTGCGATGCCGCTGCTTCCCCGACAAGTCTCCGTGGCGGGGACGGCGCTTTGCTAAGCGGCCGCAGGGATTTACGGCCGGACTGGGGATGCTGCGTGTGGAGGGAGCCTGGCTTGAGGGACCGAGTGTCCTGCAGCCGAGCAGGGCCCTGCATCCCCGCAGCAGGTCCCGGATCCTCCCAGCGGGTCCCTGCATGCCCCCATTGGGTCCCTGCATCCCTTCAATGGGTCCCTGCATCCCCCCATGGGTCCCTGTGTCCCTCCAATGGATCCCTGCATCCTCCTTTGGATCCCTGCATCCCCCCATTGGGTCCCTGCATCCCCCCAATGGGTCCCTGCATCCCCCTGTGTGCCCCTGCATCCCCCGAGGGTCCCTGCCTCCCTCCGATGGGTCCCTGTATCCCCCCACGGGTCCCTGCATCCCTCTATTGGGTCCCTGCCTCCCTCCGATGGGTCCCTGTATCCCCCCACGGGTCCCTGCATCCCTGCAGTGGGTCCCTGCATCTCGGCCTGGAGAACGGGCAGAACAAGGAGCCTCCTTGGCCACGTTGCTGCCCCGCGCGGGCTCTTCCCTCGTGGAGCAGCAAATGCCCCGGCAGCCAAGCGCTGCCTCCATCAGCCGAGGCCCGAGGGGCTCCCGAAATAGCTGCTTAAAAGCAGCGCAGAGAAGCCCAGGGTGATTTACGCTGGAAAGGGCTCCGTGCTGCTTTCCACACACAGCGGGATCCCTCCCGTGCTTCCCGACGGAGCCTGGGGAATCTGATTCCCCCTGAATACCCCAGGTTCGAGGGGAACCTCCGGGTCCTGTTGTGCCTCCCGCTCGGGCGGCTCGAAACACCCTCAGCCGGCCCTGCTGCTTGCATGGAGCGGGAAAGGCCCGGATGCATTCCCGGGGGAATGTTCCCCCCCGGCCAGGGCCTGCGCTATATTTATTATAACAACAGGTTTATTTATTATAGTAGCAATTAGGGCTTTGACACTGGCGTGCGGATCTCGGTGGCTTTGATCCAAGGGTTTTCTTTTCTTCCTTTTTGCTGTAATTTCACATTCATTAGCTGGACCATTAACTTACTTAAAACATGGGAAACTACACCAAAACCCCTGCTGAAATGTTGGGTTTCATTATAGGGATGACTTTAATAAAGGAACCAGCACAGAGCCCTGCAGGGTGAAGAGCCCCTGGATGTCCCCATTGTCCCCATGCATAGGGTGCCCCAAGGACCCTTTCCCTTTATGTCTGAATTAAGGCCCCACATGAAGATGTGACAATTTGATGTCCGGAGCCATCGGTCCCTATATATTTATATATAAAACCGGGCCGAGGCTGAGCGAGCGGGAGCGCGGGGAGGTGGTGGCAGGAGCCCACGCGCTCCCTTCCGCGGCCCCGCTGCGGCTGCAAAGGTTCTTTTAATCAGGGCTAATTTAATGCATCATTAATGTCAGGCCTGATTACGAGGCAGGAAAGTTCAAGCGAGGGGAAGATGAAAGGAAGCGGCGGCCGCCTCTTGCCCAGGGCTGCAGGGGGCACATGCGGGGCCCCGGCGCACCAGGAACGCCGCGGGAAGGGCCGGAGCAGCCGGCGCGGGCTGCGGAAGGGGAGGATTATTTGCTTTTCTCCTTAATATGGTTTTATGCAAGTAATTTGGCTTCGGCAGCTTCTCCTGGATCAGAGGTGTTTTTTCCACAGGGGATGCATCAAACCCGCCGTGGAACCCCCTTCTCCCAGGAAGCAGAGCCGGAGCCAAGCTGGGACTCACCCCCTCAGGCTGAGCTGCCTTCTGTACCGTATACACATAATATATAGTCCCTATATATATATTTATATATATCCTCTAGCATTGTGTGTATATTGCATGTAGTGCAGGGGCCCGCAGGGACGGGCTGGGACCGGGATGCTCCAGCCGCGCTCGGCCCAGCGAGCGGCGGCGGCTCCTCTTCCTCCCCTTCGCCTCCCCTGGAGCTCCCCCTGGGTCCTGCCCAAAATTAGAGCCCGGGTATAAAGGAGATAAAGGAGGAGCGGATCGATGGCGCCGGTGGCGCCGAGGCCCTCGCGGCCGCTTAAGTGGTGCCGGAGCCGTAACTGGAGCGGAAAGAGGGGCCGGAGGAGAGCGCCCGGCTAATGGAGCGCCCGGGCGGCAGCGCGCGGAGGCCGAGCCGGGCCAGGGAAGCGCACGGGGAAACTCCTGTGGGAAAAGCTCCCGTACGGAGCCGGCGCTATGGGCGCTTGTTCTGCCCGGGCTCGCCGGCCCCGGCCCCGAGCGCCACTCGCCAGAGGCGCAGGGAACCTCCCGGTCCTTAAAAATGCAAATGCCGCGTGACGCCGAATGTCCCTGTTTGCCGGTAATTGCAAAATTCTCAGGCTCAATCAGCCAGAGCTAAACTGTGTTATTTAGGAGCAATTTGCAGGCAGACGGATGGAAAACAAGGGGCCGGATTCGGCGCTCAGCTGCAGCGCGCGAGCCCGGCGCGGCCCGAGGGAGCGAGCAGGGAGCCCGGAGCGCTCCGGCTGCGCCCGGCCGCCTCGCGGCCTCCTAGCGCCGAGACAGCGGGAGCCGGGATCGTTCCCAGGGAAGGGAATCGTGCCCTGCTGGGTTCCCCCAATTGCCTTTCCCTTTCCGCGCGGACCCGCGGGCTTGTAAACACGGTGCCCTTGGAGCATGTGCTTCCTCCCCATCCATCACCGCCGCCGCCCTCGTTGTGCGCGGCTTTACACGTTGTAAATTACGTTTTAATGAAAAATTACAGGCTCCTAATGCAAACTGCAGCCTCCCGTTGTCATTAAAAACAATAATAGGTCTGCAGAAAGCGAATAGAGGGAAATGCATATTTATGAGGTCGGGCAGGTTTGGCAAAAGCTGCTGTTAGCTGCAATGTTTGGGTTTATGGATTGCTTCCTGCTGCCGAAAGGCTCCTGTGCTCCCGGCTGCCTCACCAGGCTCTGCTTTAGCAGAGCCGTAACCAACCGGGGGCCGTTTGCAGCGAGGAGGAGCCCGGTGAGGGAGGAAGAGCAGGGCTCGCACCCTGCTCCTGCGGCTTCTCTGCTCCCTGGGAATTAGCAGGGCTTTGCTGTAGGCGTCGCCCCCATCCTGTGGGAATTGCAGTGCTCCAGGGCCTCCGGAGCCGCCGATGGTGCCGGCCGGGACCCTGCGCTGCCGCGTTGGCACTTTTGTCTGCACATCCGTCACCGGAGCTGCTCTCGGCTTCGGCGCTCGCGTCTCCGGCCCTCAGCAAACAGCGTTTCCAAGGGGAACATCAGCCCTCCGCAGGAGCCGGAGCTCCGGGAGCTCTCGCAGGAGCATCCCCTACGCGGCAGTGCCGACAGGAGCAGGGCTGCTCCTGCGGGATGGCAGCCGGGGCCGGGCGGGAGGCACCGAGCCCCGCGGTGCTCCGGGAGCTGCCGCAGGGACAAGGGGACGCCGCTCCCTTCCAAGGGCGCGGCGCGTTCGGAGCCGCGTTCGGAGCCGCGTCCCACTGGGGTCGGAGCTGCTCCGGGAGCTGCGGCAGCTCTTCCCAGCTCCAGTTCCTCCCTAGGCCGAGGCGGAGCGAGCCGGAGCGGCAGGGCCGGGCTCTGCTTCGCGGAGCAGCCGGCGTTCCTTCGCTCCCCCTCGGTTAATTAATTTAATAGTTTCATGATTGCAAGGCGATTAGCTCAGCGCCAGCGGCTCTGCGGTGAGGTGTGGAGGGGGCTGCAGATGCCGATACAGCTGCTCCCCGCGGATCAGGGCCGCGGAGCCGTGCCGGAGGGAGCGCCTGGATCCGGACATCTCCCTGCAATCCCGGCGGGATTCTGCAGCGGGCTGGGGAGACGGAGCTCGCGGAGGCCGGAGGCGGCGCTGATCCCGGAGGCCAGAGGCAGGGCCGATCCCGGGCCCCCAGCCAGGCCCCTGCTCGGCGCTCCAGGCCGGAGCAGAGCCTGCAAAGGGAGCCGCTTTCCCAAGGTTTCCGTTGCCTTGGAAACCTCTTCCCTCCGGCACCCAAGCGCCCGCGGCTCCGGTGGCTGTTCCCGTGTGGCAGCGCCTGCCGGCTGCCGCGGGGCCGCAGGGCCCGTGCCGGGCATCCATCCCGGCTCTGCCGCCGCTTCCAGCCCGGAGCGAATCCCAGCCAGGCTCAGTCCTGGTTTTCACTCCTTGCTCTGGCCTGGGCAACTGGTTTTGGCACCCCCGGTGCCCGCGGGTGCCCAGCACGGCGGGACGCGCGGGACGTTCCGCACCGCGTTCCCGTCACCGCCCGCCGCTCCGCTCGCTCCCGCTCTCCTGTTGCCGTCTCCGCAGGCAGGGAGCTGCAGATTGACGTTGACAGAGCCGGCCCGGAACCGGCGCCGCGGCAGATGCAAATTGTGCAGCCGCTCGCGGGGAAAGCGCTCGCGGACGCGCCGGGGGGACGCGTGTGGCACCCTGTCACCTCCCCCGCCAGCGACAGCTGCACCGGGTCCCCGCGCCGCCACCGCCGCCTCCCCGCGGGCGGGCGGCCAGGACCCGCCTCGCTGCGCACGCAGGGTGCTGGGTGCAGGACACGGGGTGCTGGGTGCGGGACACGGGGTGCACGACGCAGGACGCAGGGTGCACAACACGGGACACAGGGTGCTGGGTGCGGGACACAGGGTGCACAATGCAGGACGCGGGGTGCTGGGTGTGGGACAGGGGGTGCACAATGCGGGACACAGGGTGCTGGGTGCAGGACACAGGGTGCACAACATGGGACACAGGGTGCTGGGTGCGGGACACGGTGCACAATGCGGGACACAGGGTGCACCCGGGAGAGCCGTTCACTACGCGGGGTTGCTCTGGGCAGGAGGTCTCATTGCGGGGACGTTGGGGACGTCCTCTGGGTGCTGTTTTGCACTGGGGCAGGAGTTGCTCATCAAGGGGATGAGGCTGCCAAGGCAGCACCTGGGACCACTTTGCGGAGGGGCCACAATGGGCACCTGGGGCCAATTTGCAGGCAGAGCCTGCGGGGAGGCTGCGAGCTGCTGCTTGTTTCCCTTGGCTGCAGAGAGCAGTGGAGCTGCTGGTGGTTGCGCTGGCCCTGCCCAGGTGGGTCACCCTGCGAAGGGACAGATGGGGACATAGGGCAGCCCGATGGGCTCTGTGCACCAGTGCTGGGCCAGCTGCCCCCGGGTTGTGGTGCCAGTGTGGCCATGGGTCCCGTTTTGAGGCAAGTGCCGGTGGTTTTGGTGCTGTGCTGAGCCCCTGGCCCTGCTGAAGCCCTCCCAGGTCCCTAGACTCAAGTGGATGAATCCTTGGAGTGAGGATGGGAGATGAGTGACGGGGAGAAGGTACTTGGAGCTGCTCCCTCCTGGAGGTGACATCTAAGCAGATGGAGGTAGCGGAGCCAGTGGTGCAGCCAGGGCTGTCTGGGGAGGATGGGCTGGAGATGCGGATGCGGGGAGGAAGCTGCGGAGGGTGGGAAGCGCTGCCCGGCCCCGCGCGGGTGCCGCCGGCTGCGGCGCGCGCTGCCCCGCGGCGTCCTGCAGGCCCGGGCCGGGCTTCCCTTCCAGGCTTTGGGCATTAATATTTATCCATCAGGAGCTTATAATGAGGCCTTTCGGTGCCGCTCCTGCGCTTGCTTGAAGGAGATAAATGCAGATGATGTGTGAGCGCAGAGGCAGCTCGGCCCCGTGCTTCACGTCTCCATCGATCGCGGGGCCCAGGGAAAATTTTCCATGATGCTTTTCCCCAGGACAGGCTCCCGCTCAGCTCCTGGTGCCACCTCCGTGGGCAGTGGCTGCACCGAAGCCCTGGGGGGATCGGGCTGGTGCTTTGGGGTTTGGGGGGGGGCAATTTCCCTTTGGGCCTTTTGCTTTGCTCCGGGTGCCTCCCAGAGCCCCTCTCCGTGGCATCCTGGCTGCATCCCTGCGGGAATCCTCTCCGTCCCCCTCCGGCAGCTCGGGCCTTTCTCCGGGTGACGTCCCCAGCCGGTGGCAGCTGTGGCGGTCGCGCTGGCGCCCCGCACGCTCACCGCGGCCTCCCATCTGCTGCCTTATTTCAGCATTTAATTATTTACTGCGGGCTGCGTGGGCGGCTGCGCCGAGGCCGTCGCTGCAGAGGGAGCTGCTTGGCTCCGGTGCTGCCAAAATCACAAAAAAAAGGGAAGATCCTCCCGCCCGTGTTGGTGCTGGGTGCGCAGCTCTGTCAGGTTCCACTCGGGAATTCAGGGGGATCTTCCCGGCCAAGCTTGCGGGTTCCAGCTCCTCGCAGGGCCCCAGCAGCCGGTGCAAAATCCAGCCCAAAAAGGAGGGAAATGCCCCAAAGGAGGGAGCGCCCAGGGGATCGGCGGATGG
This sequence comes from Microcambeva ribeirae, assembly GCA_035222435.1. Taxonomy (NCBI): domain Eukaryota; kingdom Metazoa; phylum Chordata; class Actinopteri; order Siluriformes; family Trichomycteridae; genus Microcambeva; species Microcambeva ribeirae. The sequence goes on from JAYECN010713688.1 coordinate 41,867, forward strand.
GGCTCCGGGCGGGATTGCTGTGCCATTCCCAGGGGCATGGCAGGATGCTGCCACGCTCTCCAGGGAGCCGGAGCCCTCCTGCTCCTCCAGCGAGCTCGGGAATGGTGCGCGCTCCCGAGCGGAGCTGGGGACGTCCGTACGGATCCCTGCTTCTCGGAGGGCCTTTGGCCCTGGAATCTCTGTCCCTTGCATCCCTGCTCTGCTGCCACCTGCCCATCTGCTCCCAGGCCGGGCTGTCCCTGTATCCCCGGCTGCTCCCACCCGTGGCTTCCCGCGAGCGCCGGCGCCGTGGATGAGAGCGCGGGATAATTGATGTTATTATCAACTCCAGCAGGATGCGGGTTGTCGTGGAGCCGACATCTGCCCGCTCCTCCTCCGGGAGCCCGGAGGAAGGGGCCGGGAGGCTGCGGCAGCTGCTCCCGGCTCCCCCGGGCCAGGCTGCGATCCACGAAGGAGCCAGGAAAGACTAAGAGCGCTGGGAGCACGTGGGGCTGCTGGGTGGAAGCCCCGGTTTTCCGGCTGGAGGGAATGCCGGAGGGGTGGGTTTCCATGGAGCTGGCTGCAGTGGATGTGCTGCTCCTGCCGCAGCCCTTTGCTCCGCTCACTTCCCAGCCAGGCTTGCAAACCCCACGTGGGCCCTTTCCTCGAATTCCAGCTCTGGGTGCAGGGCAGAGCTGCGCGGGTTCCTCTTTGCTCTGAGGCTCCTTTTCCTCCTCGTTTTCTTCCCAAATCTCCTGTCCCGGTTAGGCAGTGCCCATGGGGGGATCCAGGCGGCGGTTTTGCCGCGTGCTGCAGCCCGCGCGCAGGGGTTGCAGCAAGGGCTGCCGTGCAGGGGGCATCTTTCCACCAGCGAATGCAACCGGCTGCAAATCCCATCCCCGCAGACTTGTTTTTAAGCCTGGTACCGGCATCCCGAGGCTGTGAGAGCCGACAGTCCTTGACGGCGAGGGGAGGGAGGCGAGCGAGACTGTTGGAATATTCGCTGTGTCTTTCACGTGGAGATAAATCATGGATTTTTTTTTTTTCCATCTGAAATCTTGTAATATTCAAAACTGGGTGCTTTCCTCCGCGATCGCAGCCGTGTTCCCGTGGTTGGAAGCGCCGGCGGGAGCGTTTATGGATGCGCGGCCGACGCCGGGGGAGGGATTGATTCATTGCGGAGGGTCTATCTGTGCAGCGGATCGGCCCCCAAAATAGTTGTCAGGGCTGGTTTGCGAGCGCGTGCGTCTTCCCACCAATAAACTTCTGCCACAATTACCCCATTTTTTATCTTTACGGCCTTCGCCGCTGCCGGAGATATTGGATCCATATCGGAGTAAAAGAGGACATGAAAAAAGCTCCTAAAAGTGGAGAGGAAATCTGTCAAGCCGTCGGGTGAAATACGCTGTTTTGATTAAGCATTCCGCAGGTAACCCAAACACAATTTATGGCACTTAACCAGCCGCGCGCTTCCGCCACGGAGCGCTGGGGCCGAGCCGGGTGCCGGGTCTTGTGCATCCGGCGCCTTCCCGGGAATTGCGGCTGGGGGTTGGGTTTGGGGAGCCGTAGGGTTTTGGGGACAAGGGCTCGGATGGAGACGGCGCTGGGAATCGCAGCCGGGCTCTTGCAGAGTGCAGTGGGTTTGCTCCTAGGAGCAACTTGGTGGCTGGAGCAAATGAATCCCCAGCTTGGGGCAGGACCTGTGAGGCCTGACCAGGGGAAAACAGCATCGCCCTGGAGCAGGACCAGACTCTCCAGACCCATCCCGTAGGGTTTTCCCTGGGTTTTCGCTTCTCTCTGCGCCATGGTTCCTTCCCAGACTCGGTGCTCCGGGCTGGCAGGGCTGTTCGTCTCCGTCCCGGCGGCCGCTTTGCAGTCCGTGCCCGTCGCCCGCTGTAATCGTCTCGTTTGCCAGCGCCCGCGTCCTGGCAGGTAATTGCGTGGGCATCTCGGCTGCGCTGGGGCCGCACGCGCTGTTTATTATCGGTGCTAAAAAAGAAGGGGAAAATCAATGGGCAAAGGCTGGGAGAAGTGACAGGGCCCATCTGTCACCGGCCGGCCGGGGACCCGGCGTTTCAGGGCCGAGGCTTGTCACAAGCGAGGGAGCGGCGGCCGCTCCGGCCAGCGGGACCGCGATTGATGGGCCGGGAGATGCTACGGGATGCATTGACGTCTCCAAGGATGCTGCATCCCACCTCCGAGATGCTCCTGCCCTCTTATCCTGGGGCTGCAAACAGCCACGGCAAAGCAGCCCTGGGGCTTTTTGGGGAAGGAAAGAGGCTTTTTGCCCATCGCAGCCTAGTGCTGAGGCTGCCCGCGGCCTCCGGGGAGGCTCTGAAGGCGTCCTCGGCAGCGAGGCTCTTTGCGGAGCCTCCGCGCCGGGATGAAGGGAGCTCCCCCCGCGGCTCCGGGAGCCCTGCGCTATCCTATAGGTGCCGGCTTGTCATTTAACATCAGTTAATGAGCACTCGCAGTGTTATGTAAATTTACTCTTCGCTTTCACCTCGATGAATCAAATAAGATTAGGTGCCTTTTTTCCTTTTTTCCTTCCCCTTTCTCTTCTAATCTCAGCGCAGGCAAGCTCTCCTTTCTTTCCCCCTTTTCCTTTCATTTGGCACCAAAGCGGCAGAGCAAGCGCACTCAAAGGTTGAACTAAAAACCGCTCCATGCATATTTCATGCTCACGTGCAGCCTGGGCGCTGCGCGGGGTTGGCGCGCAGCCCTCCTGCCCTGCCTTCCCCCCTGCAGCCTCCGGCGCCCGCAGCAATGCAGGAGCCCCGCTGCAGGTCAGCGCATGGGCACAGGCTCAGCGTTGCTCTGGTGAACGATTGCATGGGGAAACGCGCAGCAAAGGGCTTCGACTGAGCGAGCAGGGGGCTATTCCTGGGCTGGGAAGGCTGCAGCAGCACCCAGGGCTGGACTGTAGCAGGAGCCCGTGTTGCTGCATGCATCCTCTGCATGCATCCTCTGCATGCATCCTCTGCATGCATCCTCTGCATGCACGCGGGCAAGTGAACCCTTCTGGTGAGCGGCGGGAGAGGAAGCGCCCCGTGCTTTGGGCGCATCCCGTGCTCGCTTCTTTTTCTTGGTATGAGAAAGCAGCTCCGGGACCTGGGAGGAAATGTGAAATGTGTCAGTCATGTAATAATGATTTTCTTGATATTTTCCCCCCCACCTTCCTCCTTCAAATGAAAGTTGGCTAATGGTTCGTTTCGAAAAAAAATAATTGCTGCTGATTTCTGCAAATTGCAGAAAATGTATTAATGACACTTTTCAAGACAGAAATAACACAATTTGCATTTAAATGTGCCTAATCTTTACAAACTCCACTTGGTATTTTCTTGTAGACACATAAAATACGGAGCGTTTCAGCGCGGGGGCAAGCAGGTGCTCCGCGGCCTCGGGGCTGCAAACATCACCCGAAATGGGATGTGAGGCCGGCGGGTGCCAGCCGAGCTCGGAGTTTGCAGCCCTTCCCGGAGGGATTTGGGGCAATTTCTGCACTCCAGGCACGGTCGTTACTTGTGGAAGTGGCCGTGGAGCGGCTGCGTCTGCCCCGGTGCTGCTGCACTGCCCGCCGCGACCCTCGCGCACGCCGTGTTTGCATTGATTTACGCCCGCGGGCCGGTGCTCGGAGCCGCTTGCCGTCATTAATAACCCGTCTGCTGGTTTTTATCGCTGCCTCATTAGCGGGAGCCCGGGGGAGCAGCGGGCGAGGCCGGTGATTTACGCGTGGGGCGAGCGCGCGGGCATCGCCCGGCCCTGCCGCCTCCGGCCCTGCCGCTTTCCTGGCCCCGCAGCCACCTTTGGAATTCGAAGGCTGCCCTGGCCCTCTCCCCGGGCTGCAGGGGTATCTCGCTTCTCCCCCGAGGATGATTAACGAGCACGCTGACCTCGTGCGCAGAGGGGACCCCGAGCCCGGCGCTGGCAGCTGCTGCTGCAGCGCCTGGGGCAGGTTGCAGCGCTCTCCTTGCTTCCCAGGGCTCCCTTATCCCGCTCCTTGGCTCTCCTGTTCAATTGCCGGCAGTGGCCCCGGGCACGGGATGCTCACGCAGCCCCAGCGCTGCCCGCAGGCTCCACAGCATCCCTAGGCAATTCCCATGCGCTGGCGCTGGGGAGAGGTCGCTGCTGCTCCGCCTGCCTTGGGCTTCTTCCCAAAACAGGGCTAAACTGCAGGGCTGAGCTGGAGATGCAGGGAAGAGCTCGGGATGGGGTGGAGAGGGAAGCGCCTCTCCCATCTCCTCCATCCCCGTCTTCTCCCGGGGCTGGATTTGGGAGCCTGTGGGCACCCGGCTCCCCCCAGGGCCATAAGCAGGACCCCCCCCAAGCCACTCTGTCACTAGCCCGAGTGAGGAGGTTGCCATGGCACCAGGGACAGGCAGGGAGCTGCACCGGTGCCACCTCGCTGCTGGTACCAGCCTGGGGACGCGGGACATCCATGTCCCTCCTGCCGCTCCCCGTGATCTGCCCGGCACAGCAGCCGGGGAAACCCCGGATCCCCCCGGATTCGGGCCCAAGGAGCCGCCCTGCTCAGCCCCAGCGCTGGGAGGCTCCGGGGTCTCCGTCAGTGCCGGGCGCAGGGAGCAGCCGATGTTTGTCCCTGTGTCCCCGGCTCGTGCTGCGCCCTGGCCCTGCCGGCTCCTCCAGGGCGCTCTGCAGCCCTGTCCGCCTCTGCCCCACATTTCAGCTCCTTCCTCCCCCTTCCTCTGGCCGTGTCCTTCTGTCGCGTCTCTGCTGGGATAAAAATAACCCAAGAGGTGCTAAAATAGAATTAAGGCGCTCGCATATGCAAACGCGGCTTGCGCTCGCCCTGTTGCCCAGCAAAGTTATTTTTGCTCCAGCCACAGCGCACAGAGGCTGCCTTGGAGGGGGACGCTTGGGGACGGGCCTTGCAGGGCGCCGGCGGCTCCCGGCGCGGCCGCTCCCGTTCCCGCGGTGCCGGGGCGCTCCGTGCTCGCTCCGCTTGCACGGCAGCGCTGGGGGCGTTCGCTCCGCCAGCCGCCGCGGGCGCCGTCTGCGCTCGCTCCGCCGCTCCGTCTTCCCCCTCCAGATTTTGCCCTTAAAAAACTAGGGCGCCTCTTTCCTGCCCACGGTTCCCGACGTGGCGCTGGTGCCGCTCCACGTGCCCGCGGGGCCGGAACGATGCTCGGATCCGTACGGAGCGGTGAACCGCTGGGGGGGTCGCTCGGCCCCCTCGGGGGCTTTTCCTCCTCTTCCTCTCCTCATGCCGGGAGTGGGAGCGATGTGTTGGCTGCCTGGCCTGCCCCGGCCCCCGCACCGGGACCAGGAGCCGGCACCATCTGCATTTAAATGGGGATATTTAAAGCCGGAGCCGGGTGGGAAGCAAAGGAATCAATTTCCTAAGTGGGAGGGCGGTGAGTTATTTCTGTGTGTTATTGGATACGGAGCTTAAATCTGGCCCTGGAAAGCACAGAGGAAGCGAGGTGGGGCCGGGCAGGGACGTCACATCCCGGCTCTGTGGTCGGGAGCCTGCGGCTCCCAGGAAAATCATCCCATCCCTGGGCTGCAGCAGGTCCTGGGGATGGGCATCCCACTGCTGCACCCGCACGGGCGGGGCTGCAAAATTCCAGGGGCAAAACGAGGGGACAAAAACCCAGCCCATCCCTGGGGGTCGGGGTCCCGCACCGGGATGCCCAGTGGGGAAGCAGGAAGAGCCCGGAGCTCATCCCGGTGTGGGAGCCTCCGCCGGCCCCGGAGCCCTGCGCTCTCGCGGCTCCCGCGCTCTCTGCTGCGCTTAATTAATTAGTGTTTGCAAAGCCCGGCG
>JAYECN010713793.1:0-47627 GCA_035222435.1 Microcambeva ribeirae
GGGGCTGCCCCTCGGCCCAGCCCGGCCCGGTGGCCTCCAGCGGTGGCGGCGACTGCCAGGGCCGCGCGCCCCGTCCCGTCCCTATGGCCAAGCCCGGGAAGGGAAGGGCCACATGCGGGTCCCCACGCAGCTCGGCCCGCTCCGCGAACCACCCCCCTCCGCTCCGCGCAGCCTCCCGCACGTGTCGCCTCCCGCCCCGCGTTTTTTAACCCTTTCCCTCCGAACAAAGTGCGGGGCGGGGGGGGGGGGGGGGGGGGAGTGCCGGCCCCCGCGCGCAGCAGCTGCGGTGACTTGCGCCCTGCTCCGCGGTGCAGACACCCCCGCGCCCCGGTCGCTGTTGCCACTCGAGCCGCCGGGAGGGCGAAGGCTGGAGGCTTTGGAGACTCCGCTTTGTGTTGTTTCGAAACGCTGTTTATTTACCTCCCCCTCCTTTGATGGATCGCGCTGTTACTTTGGAGGGCTAGGCGGAAATTAGCAGTTCCCCCTAATTAGCAAACAGCTTATCTGCCTGGCTCGTAGGAAATAGGCGAAGCCAGGGCAGCTTCGTCCAGACCCGATTCCCTGATAAACAGGATCCTCCTAACCCCTGCTCCCTTATCCATCAGTGGTTCATAACTGCTTGGAGCTAATATAGCAATTGATTTACTTCTCCAAAGGGTCCCGCTGTGAGCTGGAAGTGGGAGTTTAGAGAACCTACTGACCCCGAGTCGTAACCTCGCTCCTCGCCATCCCTTCCCCTGATGAGCCGGTCTTAGCCGGGGAAGCCCAGGCCGCGGTCCGCACTTGAAAGCGAAAGGGCCATTAATCACCCATCACCCTCCCTCGCAAGAGTTTTTTTTTTAATTGGCCTTTTGCAATTAGCGCCTGTTGCGGGAGTCTCGGGCAAGGCGACCTGCCAGCCACGGGCAGAGCCGAGCTCCAGGCCGAGGGGCTGCTTCTCCTTCCTTCCTCCTCTCCTTCCTCCTCTCCTCCCTCCGCAGCTCGGCATCCAGCCCATGTCCCCGTGCAGGGGGGACCCGGGTCTCCCCGCCACCCCGGCTCTCTCGCTCCTTCCAGCCCCGCTCCGCCCGGGCCCTTCGCGGGCCAGGGCCGCCCGGGCAGCATTTATAGCCCGGCTCTGCATCGCACCCGGCTGGACCTGACGTCAGGAAGAACTTGATCTAGCCCGCTTTGCTCCTGCTTCTGAAACTGATCCTTGAAATGAGAGAACAGACTCTACACAATTCCCATGGCCTTGACATAAGGTACAGCGATAAATATACACCACTAATGAGCAATTACCATATAATCACCTTCCAATTAGCTCGCATAATGATGAATTAAACATTCTAGCCTGCTGGATTAGGTTTCTTACTTTGTATATTATTTACGAAGGCTAGCTTCTGCTGAGCACCAAATATCAAATTAGATAGGGAATTTTCAGTTGGGGTAATTATGCATTCAGTGCATGCCCGGAGTTTTTGTCACCAGCTAAGTAAAGTGTATTGGAAGGTAGTGTCCATCCTTTTATGCCTTTCCTTTTTGATGTCTTAAAACAAAGTCCGCGCTTTTCTACCAATGCTCTGCACGTACCCCTCCTATTAATCCTGTTCGTTTCCCTGGATGGACTGACAGCAAAACCCATCACAGTGTGTATATATATGCATGTGTGTGTGTATACATACATACATATATATACATATACTTCTTTTTTTTTTTTTTTCTTTTTTTTTTATTTTTTTCCCTTGGACGATTAAAGCATGAGAAGCAACCAGGCTCCTGGGCAAAGGTAGTAGCTGGGGCAAGCAGCCTGTCGCCCTCTCGCCTCTTGGTTGTCATCACCCCGGGAGAGGGGAGGCAAGTGGCTTTCCCGGACAGGTAACGACAGGACACTCGGCTCTGCCGGCATGTCCAGAGGCTCCGCGCCGGCTCAGCGGGGGGTCTCAGCAGCACTGGCCAAATTAAGCTTCCCAAAAGCCGCAAGAGGCACCCGAGACACCCTTCCCATATCCCCCCCGTGCGTGGATCCGATGACATCCTCCTGGGGTGGCTCTTTCCTTTTTGCTCCTGGGGTGGGTGCTCCAAGCGTACCACGTCCCGTCTGGATTAGGTCCGGGAAGCACGGGAGGAGGCAGCGGGACAAGCTTTCTGCCCTCGGGGAACCCCTTTGGTGCCGATTCGCCTTGCAATGGAAAGAGAGACAAAAAAAAAAATCCTAGAAGGAGGAGGAGGAGGATGAAGGTCTTGGGGGCGAGGTCGGAATCTCCGGCGCTCCCAGCTTGCCGAGGGGATGGAGGGAGTCGCTGCTCCCGGCGGAGGGTCTCGCAGTTGTGCGGCCAGCGGGGACAGAGCCCGGGACCTCACTCGGAACTTTCTGGCTTTTTTTCTTTTGTTGTTGTTTAAACTGGACCCGTAATGCTTTCTTAATTCCCCGTTGGTGTGTAGGTAAATCTCCGCAAGCCGTTTACAACTGGCCATAAACTAGGAGCGGAGAAGGGCACTTATTTCAGGCTGCGTTGCCTGAAATCTTCGGTTTAGGGCTTGAAGGCTGACAGAAATTGCCCCATGTTCCCGGGGGGCAATCGGGTGTCGTTTCCAGCCTCTTCTTGGGACAAGCGGTTTAGAGCCAGGAGACCGAAAAAAGGCGAGGACGAGCTGGTGGCCCTCTCTTTCCTGCTGCGCTTTCCCTCTGGAAAAAAATCTCCCCTCCGTTTGACATACGAACCTCTAGAAAGTCTCAGCGAACTCCAAGCAGGAAAGAAATAATCCGAGGGATCAATAATCCTCGTTTTTATCAGCCTTTTTGGGGAAGGGGGAAGTCTGTATAATTATGCAGGGGTGGGGGAGAGAAGAAGAACGAGAAGAGGCTGCAGGAATTCAAAACAATTTCTGTCACCGAGTGAAAGTGGTGACTGAATGAGTGTTGATAACCTGGCTCCACACAAACTGTTTAGATGAGATGGAGAAACTCAGCTGTCAAGCCCGAACGTCTGGAAACAGCAGCTGATCCAGCTCTCAGAGTAGGAAGAAGTTGATGATTTCCCTCATTTTGTGGCTTTCATTCATGGCTTTATCAGTATTTAAGCACTTTTTTTTTTTTTTTTTTTTTTTTCTTAGCTATATTTCAAGCTTCTGGTTTTCTGGTTTTAAAAAAAATACAGTTTGACAGGTATTTTTCAGCATTTTATTTGATGCTATAAAATAAACCTCTACCAGGTGTTTTTAGGTACGGTTCACAACACTCTCATTCTTTCACTGTCAGTTTTCCCAAAGCTGAATAGTGTGAAAGTAAGAGAGTGCAAAAAGAAGCACGGAAGGAGTGCAAAAGTGCAAAAATGAAATGGAAAAACAGGCTAAGGAGCCACACAAAACTGCAGCTACAAGTTTGCTGTGTATTAATAAAAGTGATAATTAAGTGTTGGTACAATTTGATTTTATTTTTAAAGCATAAAATCACACCCCCAAATTTAGGCATTATTCAGATAGTAATCACTCAAAAAATTGTTGCATTCACTGCATAGTCTTAAAGCTGTGAAAAAAGGTCTCAAGTTTCTAAAAGAAAAATCATTTCAAATCTTAACTTTCCAGTTCCTCCATGATGGTCACTCTGAGTCATATTTGAAACAGCTGAAAACCTTATCTGGTATCAAAGACTTAGATGACACTGAAGTTAGAAGCCAAAGAAATTATATACGAACACTGAGATTAAAAAAAAGAGAGAGAGGGAGAGAGAGAGGGGGGTGGGTGAAAGAAAGATCACCTAAATTTACATTTATAGGATATCACTGTGTTCTTTGTCTAGCCAAAAGTATCATGCTGGAAAAGGCAACAGGAGATTCACTACTTGGCTTTTGAGAGGAGTCTCTTTTCCAGACATTGCAGTAGAGGCCAAGGTAGAGATCAAATTTCCACTTCGTCAGGTTAGAGGGTACAGAGGGTACTGATTGATAAGTCTTTTTCACACTTTAAAAACGGTACAGAAAAGATGAAGGATTTCTGAAATAAATTTTTTCGTCTTTTTCTATTGCTTTCACTTATTTGTGTTCGTTTTGTATAATTATTATTGTGTAATGTGTTGCGGTTACTAATTGATTGGGATTTTTTTTTCTCTCTCCCACACACTGACCTTGTGCTTTTAGACAACTTCAAACCTAAGACATGCTTTATATCGTAAAACTAAGAAACTGAAGAGTTAAATCCCGTCAATATTTAAATAGCACTACTAATAATGAAGTAGAACATGGATACTCCTTTAATTTCCATTCATGGAGTTTTTCTGTGCTCAGGAAATGACCTTGTAACTACAGGGGTACGATGGGTGAAATTGCCTTGAGTTCGAGTGAAGATTTGCAGAGCCAGATCCTGCAGATTTGTAGGATTTATTCTGATTTCATCACACAATATGAGGTGTATGATTTGTAATACAACACTGGATTTGTTTTTATTTTTTCTCTGAAGCCATGTTAACTTGCTTTAATACAAGACATCCAGTGCCAAGTTTCACTTCATATGGCCTCATACAGTGTCTTTTGACCCCAGCTGCAATTTCACGATACTCTCTGTGCTGCAGAATGTGGCAGTAAGAAAGAATCTAAAAAATCTCCTTTACCTCTGAGTATTCCAAGATTCATCTTAATTTTTCTTCTAAATGTGAAAAATGCTGTGAATATGGTTTATAATTGTCACCACTTACTCATGTCTAAATTGTTTGCAAATAATAACTTGGAATAAACATACATTTAAAATGATAGGAAAGCAGAAAGCCCGTCCGGTCTAGTGACATGTTTTAATTTTAAATTGCTTTTTGATTTTGAAGGGGAGCATATTTTTCTTAAAATATTAAACTATTCAAAATGGATTTTTATCATAATTATAATTTTTAAAAGCTGCAACAGGTACTTCTTTTTCCTTCGAGCACTCATCAGAATGTTGGACTCATCCAAGTATTACTTAATTCAGATGGTGTCTTTATTAAACAGCATATTCTTATGACCAAAAAATGGAAGAGACATGTAACATTTGGTTTATAATTTCAAACCCAAATATATCTCCTTAAGAACAAAATGCCTGTGATGGTCATTTGAAATACCTGATGGCAAAAACTGTGATGACAGCTTGCTTCTTTGTGGTTTAGAAAGGGTGAATTGTATTTTGACTAGTAATTTCATAAAGATAGTGTCAAAATAAAGGCATGAACAGTGTTGAAAGTGTTTGCCCATCACAGTAGTCACTGAAGCAACTAGAAGATGGAATCACGGTTCTTGCTGTGATGGAGCGCAAGTGACAGTATCAATAGTGGGTCCGTGTACTTAAGATACTCTATGTGTTACTGATAAACATATTAAAAAATGTGAGTGGGAACTGGTAGAACTAGAGAAAAAGAGGGATCATTTCCCTGAATTTCCCTTGACAGTACAAGGTGGAAATGGCTGGATGCCCAAAGGGGTGGTGGGAATACGTTTTTCGAACCTGTAAAGCTACTGTGTATTCTTGCAAATCAATATAGCAGCGATTCAGACACATCTTAACATATTCTAAAATTCCAGAAAGCTTTTACATCTGTGACTTGAGGGAAAAATAAAGTGAATGTTATCTTAAAAGTAGGGTTAAGTATTCTTGATTTCTGAGATCACAAGGAATCTTTAGCCAGCTGGAGCCTTCAGGTTATTCAACAACTGCAAGTAGAAATATAGGTGACTAATGAAATAAATAGTTGTCTTCCTCTTAATTTTTCATTTATAGGGCCAACAGTTCTTACATTTCCTGAGGCACTCTGCATATATTATTGAGGTACTATGTTAAAATGATCTCGCCTCATTTATCCTCCCCCACAAAATAGTTGAGATGTAACTTTCCAAAGTAAACATCTGAAACATTTAATTTTACCTGTCATTCTTTTTATTCTCCCTGTTAGGAGTAAAACATTGGGCTGCACATTTCTAACGGGGGGTTTTCACATGAAAGTTAGAATAAACAAAAGTATGATTTAACTTTCAGGGACCGAAAAAGGAGACTAATGGGCTACCCTAATTCATTCTCCAGGTCCTAGGTACACAGACTTGAAAGCTTTGAAGGTAACAAAGGTTATCAAGACCTGGAGATAAGAATTAGGAGTTGTTAAGTTTAGTGTCTAAAATCAGAGTTTCCTCATTTTTCTTTCTACTATGTGAGGTAGTAATTCTTTATATTTACACTGTTCACATTGTCAAGTTAATACTATATTGTGATTTATCTTATTCAATGAAATGTATTTATTTTAATTAACTTTGTTCATCTTGGAGTATTTTGTGTATCCATAACACATGCCTGCATTATTTTGTAAAATTGTTTGGATCTATTCTCTTAAATCTTGATGAATTGTAAAGATAGGTGTCGGCTTTTTCAGTAGGTTGCATTGGTTTAAATCAGAATATACCCAAATACAGTTTTCTGTCTGAAACATTCAAATTAGACATGAACTCATAACAGATTCACTTCTCTTCGTTAGGTTCGAACATTATGCAGGCAGAGGTAGTGGTTGAACTCTGTTAATCATAAAATGAGTTACTTTTAGTAAGAGTCCCACAAGTACCTGGGGTAGTTAAAGGCCTTTGTTAATTAACTGTAGAAAAATGCTCTTGGATTCTGTTTTGGTTTTGGGTTTTTTTTTTTTTTTGTTTGTTTGTTTTTTTTGAACAAATAATTCCTAAATTAATGGAGCTACACATATGACACTTCTGCTGTAAAAATATTCATAAACAATACTACTAGGTCCTTTTTAGTTCTTATTCCTATTTTGATTCAATTCAGCATGTATTCTTATAAATTTGTCTTCACTGATAAAATGGACTAAGCCTTAAAAAGCATAATGCAGGTCTAAAATCTATACTAAATTGCTTTTGATAATTCTTACCATTACTTTTTGCTCACAGTAACTATATAGTGAAAGGGCCACTGAAGTAAAGAATTTCTTTTCTCTCTAACACATTTTAGAGTCATTGCAGTGCTGTTGTATGACCTGGACCTTAATTATGGAATGGATGTACTTTTGTTAGACAGGAGACTGTTTTCATCCATTTGATCAACAGAGAATGCATATGCTGTAGAAATGCTACTCTTTCATCTTGTAATCATTACCTTTTTCTTCTTTGGTTATTCTGTGAGGTCTGGATCCAGCTCCTACTGAAATCAGTTGGAGGCTGTCTGGTATATCCTGCTGCATTTTGTCTGAGGTCATTGGTTTAATGCTTCCAAAAGTAACTATATTTTTATCCCCTATGGAGAAATCCTGTCTTTCCAGGGAAAGGTAGGCAAAAGAAAAGAGATGGTGTCCTTCACCGAGCTCAAATCACCATTCAGTGACTTACACACTGGGAAGTTAATGGCCAAATGAGCCTGCTACTTGCCTCGCTCTGTGTAATGCACACATCTACAGCAAAATAGGCTTCTTGCATTGGGGACTTAGTTGGTATGCTCCTAGCCTCTATCCCTGTCTGTCTTCCTTGTGTAGGCTGGGTTTGGGAGTTACTTTTACTGTGGGGATAGTGGGATGCATCCTTACAAGAACTCCATAATCCTCACTAAAACCTGCTTTTCTCAGTCAGTCTGAAAAGTGACTTGCAGGGTTGCATATCCTCAAGAAGATTTTAAGAGGGCAGTATCAATGAAACCAAAAACAGTCTAAGTTATTCATTACTGTTCATTACATTCAATACTAATAAAGTGAAATTATTTAGTTGTTACTCATTGGAAAATGAAAAAAAAAAAAAGTCCATTACTTTCTAAAGGCCCTCGTAATTTCTGCTGCACACTGCTTTTCCCACTCTGCCTGAATCAGCTGGGGGATAGCTAGTGAAATCCTCAACTTACAACAAGTCGCAGCATGCAAGAGCTGTTTACAACGCATAAACATTTCCTTTTTTTTTTTTTTTTTGGTTTAGCTCGGTCTTGAGCACCTTACCAAATTCTCATGAATTCATGTGCCTGCACAGTAGCCCTCAGCAGAGATTTCACGGCCCAGAAAGTATTGCCCTTCATGCTTAAATTTTGGCCAGGCTCTTCTGATCTCCTTTTGATTCTGAGGACGAAGCTGCAACAGCTGCCAAAGACACAGTGCTTTTGATGTGAGGAAGAGTTTGTCATCCACAAGCAGACACTAAACGGATTGCTTTTGGCTTACATGAGCGTTATAGACTAGGTTAATCACTTGTTTAGCCTTCTTACATAGTTGTTTACACTCCCAATTGATCTCCTTCCTCCACACATCATACAAATATTTTCACATGCTATGTATGCAATGGTATAAAGTTGGAAGCACAGTCTTTAATATTCGTCTTACAGAGTCCTCAGATTTATCTTTTGCCTAAAGCTTCATTCCAGAAAGCAATTCCAGAAAGCTTCATTCCTGATCGGAATGCTTGCTTACTGATTGCCATAGTCTATGACAGACGTATCTCCCTGGTAGGTAGAAGTGCCAAGGACGAGTCTGCTCTGATGGTTTTGTTACTGGATGCTAGTAGGAGAGAATGGGAATTTGCTGCAGTTTTGTGTGTGACGTGGGAGTTGGAGTCGTAATTTGTGGAAACGATGACTAGAGTTTGGGATAGCCCTATCTTTCTTTCTGAGATGCAGCTTAAATCTCAATTAGTGGACTGATTTCTATGCTTTTGACTTTCCAAATGTGCAATTATCCTATTAGAACTCCACCAGAGTCAGGGCTAGTCAGAGAGCAACAATTTCATTTGAAGGGAGGGGAGAGGAGCTTTGGGACTTGTGTTCATTTTGATGCTGAACTCTTTCTCACACCCACTAGAAATTCCATCCTGAATATTTTCACTGAAACAGATACATTTACATGAAATATTGCTGTTTAAAAGTAAAGGTATTCTACAGCAGAAAAATTCCTTCTGCATTGTGATTTGTTTTATCTCCTCCATCTGTAGAATTTTAATAAGCAAAGACTATAAGTTGAAAATGTTTTTTTTGATCATAGCAATATATGTTTGCATGACTGCAGTCCTGCAGAGTATGTGAGTGAGAACAAAGGATTTTCAGTGATCCAGAGCAAAGGAAGATGATCAGTCAGTATTTCCAAAAATCATTCTCAGTATATCTGAGGCCTGTGGCATGTTTGGCAGTACACAAGCTATGTTAACCTTAGTAAATGAACAAATAAATAATTAAATATTTCACAAAGCTTGCCAAGAAAATTTTACAAAGTGAAATCTCAAAACATTGAACTTTGCAGTTTGCATGGGCTAGCGGCCCTGAGCTAAACCAACTGTTGAATATTGAAGCTAATACAAATATTCCCATTCTTATTTAACCTGTAAACTATTACTCAAATTAGCATGGTAATTTTGTGGATTTGGGAGGTGTTGCCCAAAATAGCGCTGCTTTACTAGTCATGGTGGAATTCTGATCCTGCTTCAAGCCCAGGCCTGACAGACAGATCTCGGCACTGCACACTACAGCAGCTTGTCCTATTGATTGTTTTGTTCTAGGCAATCTTCAGGTAGCTGCATTTTTTTTTTCTTTTTTGACTTTTTAATTTTATTGTTCCTTTATTTCATCAGATGTCATGATGCAACACTGTTTACTTAGCGCCAAGCTGCTGTGCTGTGATTTAATATTGTCCGGATCATTCACTTCACTGCCAACAGTATACTCTGGAAAAGATTTCATCATCGAAGAAATAGGGCAGCTAATTGACTTTGTACCAGAAATCTAGGGAATTATTTTTAAAACAAATACAGCTATATTATGGGAAGATTTTATAGTTACAATCAAATCAAATTTAAACTTATTGAAATAAAATTTTAAAAAATTTTAAAAAAAGGTTATAATCTGGATTCTTTGGAAAAGAATCCAGAAAAAAGACAGCTCTTTACAGCTTAAAATAGCTATGCTATAACATAGCAAAATAAAATGCTTGTGTTATGCTTTAGTTGAAATAGAGCAATAGTTGACCAGTGATATAATAAACACTTTTAAGGCTAGCTAGAAGCTGGTGGATTCTATTTATCTTTGTGCTTTAGTTGCATCTTGAGAGAGTCAGAAATGTATTATATGAATTTTGAGCAAAATCAAATAGGTAAAAAATTATATTTTCCTATATAATTATAGCAGTGGCCAAGAATAATAGAATTTTTCTAAACATAGTGGGGAGAGTGTTTTCCCTTTACTGCACTGTTGAAAGCAACTGTCTTGCTAATTTGTGTTTAGTCTGTTGTTTTGCTGAAGAGCATGGTTTTCTTAAAGACATTTCGGCCTGACACAATTTTTCCTCATTGCTCTGGCTCCACAGATTTATTATTTATTATCCAGCTTGAAATCCATTTTTAATAAATGATTTAATTGGTGGCGATTTAGCCTAGATGAGGCTCCAGGAGAAGCCATTTCTGCCACGGAAGCTTAAAATAGCCTTAGAGCGTTTGTGACACGAAGGGTTGTGATTCAGGATCAATATCCACTTGCGATTTCCTAGGTGAGGTCTGCGTCTGGATGTCAGAATGGATCATGTGAAACTATGTCAGTCAATTAATCACTGCCAATGAGCCATAGCGCGCCAAAGCTCCGTCTCATAACAGTCTCCTTGTTAAACTTCACAAAATCCAAATCCGCAAGCCAGACCGCCTCCTTTAAGACCTCCAATACAGGCTGCAGGAACATTTGCAGGCAAATGCAGTTACTGCAAAATACAAGGTTTGCAAGCTCAGGCAGTTGATTTTTAAAGTTGGACGGGGAGGACGCAGGGATTATCTCGCAGAACATTTTATATAAGCTTATCCAAATTTGTTACAGGCAGAATCCTAGATAACTGGTTTGGTGGAATTGATTATGGTGGATAGGTCTAGTGAAAGGTTTCTAATGTGGATATAAAATAAACCCACGTTGAGCTGCACATGTGGTGTAATTCAAAATTAGCAAGAATTTGACCTTTATGTTTCCTAGCAATGACTTACATAAGGCAGAACGAGCCCTTCACTTTTTACACTTCTCCCTTATCTGTTCCTTCATCCCACTCTTACTGCATGCAAACATGTGGGCTAAGAAAAGTAAGGAAAATCAAAACTGAGCAGTAGCCTGACATACTGCAAAAATAAATTAAATTCCTGTGACAAGTAAGTCATTGTTAGGGGGAGGGCGTGAGGGGGGAAGGGAGAGCGTCTTGTGCTTCACGGGCCCATTTAGGAAGTTTGGTCACTGGTATGAAGCCATACAGCTGCACACAATATAAAGTAAGTTTAACAGCATATTTGGTGAGTTTATAACTTCCCCAGGGCATTTTAACAT
Organism: Microcambeva ribeirae; assembly: GCA_035222435.1. Lineage (NCBI taxonomy): Eukaryota > Metazoa > Chordata > Actinopteri > Siluriformes > Trichomycteridae > Microcambeva > Microcambeva ribeirae. The sequence goes on from JAYECN010713793.1 coordinate 11,254, forward strand.
TAAAAATAGTGATTGTTAACCTGGTCCATCTGAACTTAAATATGAGCTTACTTTGCAAGAAATGAGGGGTAACGTCTCAAGTACTTTTCTTTGTGTTTTATTATTGCTTAAGGGCTTACATTGCTTTATAGCTGTTGTTTTGTCTGTTTTTGCATTTTGTTCTCAGCAGGGATATTCAAATCTTTGGTCTCGGTAAGGATGGCAATCCCAGTGCTGGATTAGAAATGTTTTTTTTTTATAGCCAAGCAGAGATACTGGCAGTTGCATATGACTTAGACGTTACTAGTAAGTACATTGCATGTTTGTTACCTCCCTGATGACTGAACACTTTAAAAAGAGGGAAAAGCTCATTTTAAAACACTGGTGTATCATACTCACAGCCAAAATAATCCTGAAAACATTAAAAGGTGTGCAAGAAATCATACTGTTCTGAAGAGATTGCCATATAGGCTGAAGTCGAGTAAAGGACATTAAAATGAGGTCTCATTTCGAGGAGTGCATTTCTGTATGTCAACCTCTCTCTCAAGGCAAAGTTCTGTTTACAGATGTGTGTGAACACCCAAGTTCTCAAAGAGATTAGTCAGAATCCAAAAAAACTATTATACTGGCTTAAAGATGAGAAGATTTTTAAAATAATTTTGCTTAGGGTCTTTTTATTTCTCTCTGGCTCATAAGCGTTTAGATTTCCTAGGGTCAGGCATTTCTCGGAATAGAAAACCAGAGAGACTGAGATTTACTCTTAAAAACTAAGATTCTGTTGTAAAGGTACAGGATCTGTCCCAACTTTTTGTGACACATTGCACATTTCGGTGTAGCACTCACAGAAACAGGACTTCCACGGCAGCACTCCTGTCCCATCACTTTTCCTGTTATACTGCAAAGTCACAGTAACACAGCAGGTGCCTCTTGTGTTTTCCTATCAGTAGATATTGTTCTAGTAGTGGTTTCCTTGCTCTAGTATTGTGCAGTGTTAGGAAGCAAATTCTTGGAAAAAAAAAAAAATTCTTACCTGCTTTCTAGAACTTCCAGTGGGGCATCAGGGGTGGCATCAGGGCAGACCCTGTCATCTCACCGTTGCAGGAACCTGCATGTATCTAGCTGGGGCTTCCAAGCACATCTGTGCTACAGTGTGAGCAGAGGCAAATCCTCCACCCTGCAACCTGGTTGTGGTCCCTCCCTGGTCTATCAAAATCCAGTAATGTTCCTATTCCGTATATGCAGCAAGAAGAATCTATAATTTGTCCCTATAATTTTTAAAGGCCTCTGAAAAGCAATTACAAATCTGAGCCTATGTGTCCATTACTGAGTGTAATTTGTGTTTAACAATTCAGAGCTGGCTTGAGTGAAGAGTACGTAATTTTTAAAAATAACAGTCCCTCAGGTTTGTTTTTAATTGGTTGTCATCACAGAGTGGAGGATTGGGATGTGATTTCTCAAAGTCCCTTAAAAAAGATGAAAAAAATCTCTTCTGTGTGGATGGTAAAAAAAGAAAAGAAAGTTATGTGCACCTACATCAGCCTTTAGACCCTTTACCACTAAAGACAGTGATAGCCCTAGGCCTCAATTAAAGAAGGGTCATATTTTTGATGTGTTTGTGTGCTGTGTAGCTTCTTTTCAGGAAAAAAAAAAAAAGTAAAAAAAAAGACCTTGTAATTTTGCAGTGTGATAAATTATAATTCTTCTAAAATATAATATTGCTGGAGTACAATATGAATTATCACCTACCAATTCCATGTGGGATAAATAAAGAACTTCTTGATTTAACTTTTTATGTTTCTAATTGTATGGAATATCCATGCAAACTGAACTTATCTGTATTTTGTTCTTTGTCTTTATTTTCTTGATCTCTCGTAGCTGAAATGGGCACTGTCAGAACCTAATATTTTGCTGTGGCTTAAAACATTTGCCCTAAACTGTGCAGGAGCGTACAGACCTTAACTCTTGTACTCACAAGAGTTCTGTTGTACCAAAGTACCTGGAGCCTCGTTTTGACGGGTGGGAGGGTGAGGGTTGTTCGGTTTTTGTCTTTTTTGAATTCTCAAAATGCAACAGAATCCTGTTTAGCAAACAAATCAGTGGTCTTGAGGGAAGCTTCTGGCCTGAGGAGAAAAGGAGAGGGAGGAGTGATGACCATTCAGATCAGAATCAGCCAGAGTAGTTAGTCCAACTGTCCACCCTCAGGCGTATATCCAGGATTTGCAGTGTATGGGTGTATCTCTGCAGATGTAATGTAATTTGTTCTTAATGCACAGATGATGGGGATAGATGTAGAGAAAATGTATATGATGATATTCAGTGGTCAGATATGCTAAAAGAAAAATATGCATATGCACCCAAGCATAAATGGCAGTGGGCAAAACTGCCTGGCAACTCATCAATATTAAATTAGTGTCTACACATGAAGGAAGAACTTGAAAATCTGACAAGAAGATAAATGTGTGTTTCAAGACTTTATGATGCCTAACTATTTGGATCTGTCATGGCTAAATCTGAAGCAATGATATTGTGGAGGTTGGTGTGACTAAGACAGACCAGTCTACAAACCACTCCCAGGCAGCAAGGGGAAAGAAATTCAGTCTTTGAATGAGCTTTCTATTACCACGATCATAAGAAACAGCTTTCTCGCCTAAAGATGGGCAAAGTGAGAAGGACCGGGTTAAGTTTATGTTTTGCTGAGTCTCCCTACATAGTGTTTTTACGAGATGTTCTTTTCTCTCCAGCTAGTTAGCCTGTGCAGGCTGTCATCATTTCAGGTCTGAAGCGGTGCAGCCAGCATCTTTTCTCTGGGCTTGGTGAATGCAGTATGCAAAACTGCTTTCATCTACTCAGAATGTTTCTGGGAAGATCATTTTCCTCACTTGCCCCTTTCAGCATGTCACACGTGTCTTTGCTGGCTCCTTTTTCTCTATCACATCAAACCAACGCTACTTGTCTTCACTTTATAGGCCTGTCATGTCCTGTATTCACCCTATCAGCCATTTCTCATTCACTATCAGCTCGCCAACTCCTGCCTGCAGACTACTTCTGACACCAGCATTCAGCACCCACTTATTAAATTTTTAGACAAAGCACCTCTATGCTTTCTCTCATCATGCCCCTTCAGCCTGTGAGGAGCTGCTTTTAATTCTCCAAAGACAGTTCATCTCTTTGAAATCTCTGCTTAAAACTCTTGCACTATCTTGCCAAAAGAAACCTTCACAATGGGTAGAACTATGCCCATACTGTGCCCGACAAGTGAAATTTGTTTTCCTCCTTCCTTCTTCCAGTGTTGTCATTTGCAGGAAATTACTGTTTCTCTATATCCATTTCTTTTTTCTAAGATCTTCTGTTTTATATCTGTGTGGCCACCACTATTCCAAGGGTCCTAGATTATCTAGACCAGGAGGTTCCACAAACATATAGTACAAATAAATAAAAGTAGAGTTAGGACAGAGAGTTCAGCCTCAATGTGAAGAAGTGCTGCATTGAGTATTGCTACCAGCCAGCTGCTCTGTTGGCAAATGTGTCCCTTGCTTCATGCAAACCCAAAGGTTCCTCGTGAAACTGTCTGCATGTCAACACTGACTTCAGCCCCAGTTGCTCAAGGCTTTGTCCAGTCAGATCTTGAAAACATTCAAGGACGGAAGCTGCAAAAGTTCTGTGGGTAAACTATTCCACTGCTTGGCTGTTCTCATTGTGACCTTTTTCTTTTTTAATATCCAGTTAGAACATCTGCTGTTTCCGTTTATAATTGTTTCTCTTGTTCGGACACTACGCACCACAGTCAAGAGCCTGACTCTCAACTTCTTGATAACTTCCCTGTAAGCCTGAACAGGTTGCTGCTAGGTCCTTCCAAAGCTGTCTCTTCTCCAGGCTGAGCAAGCCCCATTCCCTCAGCCTTTCGCGATGGGGCAAGGTCTCCAGCGCAGCCACCTTGGGGGCACCCTGTTGGACTCCCTCTAGTTGGTCAGCTTGTGCTGTCGGACCCCAAACTGGAAGCAACATTCTAGGTGCAGTATAGTGAGTGCTGAATAAAGGGAATAATCACTTTCTTGATCTACTGGCTACAGAACACAGCCCCATTCCCATTTGGGAATACAGCCCCAAACCCTGTTAACCTTCAACACTGCTAGGGTGCAATACTAGTTCCTGTTCAGCCTTTACCTTCTACCAGAACCCAAGGCCCATTCTAGCAGAGCTGCCACCCCACCTGTACCTGAACGGTTGGTTAGTCTATCCCATTTGCATTTACCCTCACTAAATTTCATTAGGTTTCTGTCTGTCCATTTGTCCAGCCTGTGATGTCTCCTCTGAATGGAAAAGCATATTGCTTCCCCCAGTTTCATGTCATCTGCAAAGTTGATGTGGGTGCACCTCATCTCCTCCTCCAGGCCGTTGATATAAGCCCAAGATTTCAGCAACATGAGCTTCATACAGTGCTGGTTCATCTTCATATCTCTGTCTGTAAATAATAAAAATAATAATAATAAACCAAAAAAAATAGCTTTTAGAAAAACAGCTTATGAGAGGCAAAAGTGTAAATCATACAGTAGGAACGCTTTGTTGAAATAAGTTTATGTTGCCATGAACTGTCCCAACCCTCTATGTGACCTGACTATTTTCAAATCACACTGTATGTCTGAACTTTAGAGAGGAAACAGAGTTCCACTTTAAGCTGAAACCATCCTGCACCCTTAATTATGGTCGTGTCGTAGCTACTCATAATATATATACCGGCATATATGTGCCTGGTTAAGTTATCCTGAAAGAATGTGTCTTATGGCTGGAACCCTCTGTGCCAAGTTTCTAAACGGAGCGAGCTTTTCCAGCAGAGTTACTGACCTCCAAAACAGGGTTTCTGTAATGAAAATGCTGACATAACCTTTAACTGTAGAGCTACGAACAGCTTTGTTATATTACTTGTTTCTAGCTTATGTCCTTGCTCTGGAAACAGTGGTGGCATTGTCTGCTGCTAATCGTGTTAAGGGGTCGGGGAGAGTTGGCACTGATATCAGAAGGCAAAAGTAATTTAAAATTAAAAATTCACCTTATGTGAGTCATACAAACTCCAGGGATTTCTAAATGAATGGCTTTAGTTTGGATCTATGTATATGATAGCTTTTTTTGTTCTCCGCAGATACATCAGATGATTGATGAAGAATATTTACTGCATCTAATATATTTTGAGTATTTTAAGCCCCTTTTACATTTATAAATCTCTGACTGGTGGATCTAACCACCTTTTTTATGTGCTGTTTTTCCTCAATGCTTTAATATAAAGAGAAACTAAAGCCTCACACAGTGTTTCCAGCTCTCAGGATTTTAATGTGAGTCTTGCAATAGCTAGTGTTTTCTTAAAGCCCCAGCTCCAGGAGCTAGATGATTACCTCAAGATCTCGGCTTTTTTGCTTTGAAGCACTTGAGGTTTCCAAGAAAGGACTGAAAATCTGAATGCTAAAAGATCAAAAGCAACAAGCAAATAAAAAGAATCTAGAGACTGTAATTTTGTAAGTTTTTATGGTGTTTGCAGAGGATCAGACTTCTGTTTTTTAAAAGCTTGTAGTGGCAACGCTTGGAATATAATCAGAGTCAATAGAAGTGCTTGGAATGCCTATTGCCACCAGTGTGCCAGTTATTAACGGTGTCACCTAGAGGTGGGCAAAACAAACTCCTAGGACTATTTGTTTCTGCTTTTTACATTCAGAGCAGGATATAAAACTTGCCATGGCATTTATGTTATTCTTTTCCACACTGTCCCAAGGTAGACCTCCAGATCAGGAGCATCTTAAAAGTTCAGACTGTGGCCCAAGCTTGATTTTTTGGGGGGGGAACTTGTTACAAAAGTGTTTGAAGGTAATTTTACAATTTCACAGTACCAAAAAAAAATAGAGGAAAGTTATCAGAATATTTTGTTGTAGTTGTTATTTTGCATCCTGAAATGAAAAACTATGCTGCCTTTGGTCATCTGCTACTGACAAGGTAGCATGGTTGCTGATACCATATTGTGATTAGCATTGCAATCAGATTGGAATGGCCCCTGAATCTGAAAGATACATATAACACTTCCCTGGTCAGGGCTTCTGCTGAGGAGCCGCTTACTATTGTTTTCTTTCCAGAGGTGCTAATTTCCAGAGATAAAGAACTGATTGCTCCTAGTGAGAAATGCAAAGCAGCTTGCAAAAGCTATTAACTGTGGGAAATTAGCAAACATGAGAAGCAAATGGCTGAATATCTGAGTTTCAGGCAATTAACTTTTTAACAAACAAAGCGTTCAGTATTTCTTCAGTATTCCTGCTGCTCTGTATTTGGTGTCAAGCTAAGTGTTACTTAGTTTTGCCCTGGGGAGGACAGGAGGAACTTTGCAAGTTTGCCATAGTTATCTTTCTAATGACTGATTAACCTTTCCTTTTCCTATCAGCCTTAGAACCTTGTTGCCAGAGCAGTGTGGAAAGCACAAGTTAAAGCAGGAGGCTAACTGAGGGACCTTTGTGAAAAGTTACCAAGGGTTTCTTCTGTTTCCTACCGTAGAAAAGCAAGCGCAGGCAGGCCTGTTTTGTAATGAGCAAGTATAGCCTAATATTCCATGTTCCTGCTCCATGTTCCTGCTCCATTCCATGTTGCAGTGCTAGATTATGGTCTTCTCTTTGCTGAGTACTTCAGGGACAGCCTCAGAGTAAAGTGCCACAGAGGCTTGCTGTTCCTTTAACCTAAGGCTCCCACCCAGGACAAGGAGCGGGATCCATCATCTCTTTGGGATGGAAAGATAGAGTGAGAAACAGTCCTTAATGTGCAACCTTCCTACGTTTCCATGGGCTAAAGAAAGTCCTGCTAGGCAATGACTAACACATGCCACATATTTCCCTGCACGTTCTATGCTGTGCAGCTTTAATGTATTCTGAAATCTTGCGTAACCAGATCGCCGTATGAGATGATATTCTTAATGACATCAACAGCCAGCCACTGAAAAGGTTGGCCATCATAAAAGTGCTCCTTTATATTCTTGCTTAAAAACTGCATCAATCAAAATTAAGTAGGAAAAAAAAAAAATACAGTAAAACCATCTGTCCTTTCTTTCTTTCTTTTGTTCAAAGAAAAGACAAAAGCTTGAAGTTCCTTAATATCTTTCCATGATACGTGTTTCTGATTTTTCTAGTTTCTCTAATTTGTATGAACAAGACTTTGATTGATTGAGCCCCCCTAGTAAATCTCTAAGTCCTTAACCACTTACTGCTTGCTTGATATAGCATTTGCTGTTGTTTATAGTCTGCTATCCATGGGATTGGTTTTCGGTGTAATAAAGTACTAAAAATCTCATAGAGTTGGATCAACTTGGGTGTTCTGCGGTTAGCATGGTGGTTGTTATGCCTAATTCCCACAGCAGAGAGGGGGAATTAGGGGGAGCATCATAAAGAACAAAAGTTAGTGGATTGCCAGCTGAGTAAAGCCCTCACTGTGAACAGGTTTCGGTAATAGCAATATTTCTAAAGGGGAGGGTAATGACACTTAAGTGAGGTTGGTCTTAGTAAGCAGTTGCAGGTCTGGATCCAATAATGTATCATTTACTGCGTCTGGAATAGATCGCTTGAATAAATTAAGTGAACTCTTACCCTGCTGTGAGCTTTCTTGCTGTGTGCTCTGTGCTTATTAGCCTCCTAGCCCCTAGTTTGACCCTGTACCTTTCTTAAATTAATGCATCTCCAATTCCCTAATCTAGACATTTTTTTTTTTAATCTCATGTTTCTTTGTTTCCACCCAACTTGAGGAAATAGCTGAGGAGTTTTCAACTGTTTACCCAGAGGCAAAATTAACAGGTGCATTCGGGGTTATTGTAAGGCTCATCAGATGCACTGCGAGCTTGGCTCAGCTCCAGCTCTGATAAACAAAACAGTATTGTGAATTAAGAGAAAACTGAGCGATATAAAAGTATCTCTTAAAGCAGAGGCATAGTTTGGAATTTTATTTTATTTTATTTTTAGTGAGAAAGGGGCTTGAAAGAAGGCATTTCACTGTGTCAGGATCTTTTCTGCTCTGGTGGGGACAGAACACACTGCTCATCTTCTATCCAGGTTTGCTAGAGGGTTAGTACAAAAAAAAAGACATAATTTTTTAGTGAGTAATAGCATTTTGAGCCATTATCAGCCTAACTGACAGGAGGATGCGCAGAGCATTCCAGCTTTCAAAGGGTTCCTCCTTTATTTAAAATGGGAATACCCACGTTAATAGGGGAATAATCTTCCCAGTGAACATAGCAACTTTTGACAGGCATTCATCATTTATGATACAGTCTAAGTGCATGAAAGTGCATTTGTTGTCACTTGCCTGACTTGATTTGGAAAAATTCAGCAAGACTACAGAGCATGGAGAGGGCAGAAGGGCTAAGAAGAAACACATTATAATATCTGCTATGTCTTCATTCAGAGATCATTTACACGAGATTCTAGCCAGTTCTATTTTGCATTCAAAGGCTTTTCAGTGGGGACAAAAGCTCTTTAAGATCCAGCTTCCTCATTGTGAAAACTAAACCTCGTATTTTTTTTCGGAGAACACTCTCTCCCTCCAAGCACTTCTAGTACTAAAGACAAAAGGCCTTGAAAAGTTCTTTGTTGAAAGGAGTTTTGCAATCATTTGGGTGTCGCACTATGTGAAGGCAGTCTGGTTTATAAAATATCAGGAAGTTCATGACGAGCTGTTTGGTGACCTTGTATAATCCGTGATTTCTGTCAGATAATGGCAAGTTAGAAAACTGAATGCTGTAAGAAGGGGAAATAATTCCTGGTCTGTTTAGCAGATAAAGATAAGCTGGATGATACCCTTATATACCCTTACAATGTCTTGCAGACAGCATATTTTGCAATGAACTTTAAAAAAAATCAACAAGCGTGTTCACACAGTTCCTCTGTGCTCTACTTGTGAGTGTTTGATTTTTTGCCTTTTTTGTTTGTTTGTTTTGTTTTGAGGGGGGAATGGGTAGAGCTGCCTTCTTGTATCTAAAACTCGGGAGTCATTTACACTGTGGAAAATGGGAGAGGACTCAAACATCAAGATATCAGTGCTAGTTCTATTGTGAGATGCTGAATGGTGTTACACATGGCATTTAATACGCAGCCTTGATCTCCACACCTGTACTCTCCCTGATAATCTCTTCCAAAATGTGGTTAGCTGTTCCAGATGTCAATGTATGCCTGTAAAACTAGTCATTAGAAGAAGCAGTTGTAGACCTTGTCCCCTGACCTTTTCTAGCTTTGATACTTCAAGTGAGTTGGGAGGCTAAACGGGGAGAAAACACATTTCCTTTCAGCTTTGCTAGCTAATATACAGTATCAGCAGTGGCGATGACCGCAAGATAGATTGCACGCTGGACTACCTTTTTCCCTCCTGAGCATAATCTGTAAATACCAAGCGTGGATTCCTCACTCACTGCCACGCAGAACAATTCCTTGGAGAAACTGAGGACTCCCTGTCCCTTTTCCCATTTCTCTAGCAATGCTAATCAGAGGATATCTGAACTAATTCTGATAACTGTGTTTCCTTGTATGAGCCTGTGACAGCACAGCTTGAACTGAACCTTGTAGAAAGACAAAACAGGTTTAGGTTGGACATTTCCCAATTCATATTTTCTCCACTCCCTATAGCTACATTGATAGATTCCTCATATAATGTTCTCTCTTCTGTTGCTTCATTTTGTGATGCTTTTCTCCTTGAAAATCAGCATTGGTTTAACTCCCGTTTAAGCTGTTCCATAGGTAATCTGATGGTCCTACAGTGCTCTTGTTTAAAAAAAAAGAAAAAAAGAAGAATACATGAAATTTCATATTCTTTTCAAGAAAATAAATGCTGAAGCTGTGATGAAGCAGGAACAAATGAAAGCCCATGAGTCTCTCAGGCTGAAAGAAAACTCAGGACAGAACCAAACTATTTTTGGAACTTGCAAGTTTTCTTACTGTATATGACAAACTCATGGGAACAGGGAATAGAAGTGATATTTTATTGGGAATATAAAGGAGAATGCTAGAGAAAGCCATTCAAATATCCATAAATCCTTATGCTGTCACAGAGGCATCATGTGATGATCAGTAGGCTTGTCTTCCCAGTTGTGCAAGCACAGGTGTGTCTGTGCTATAACGGCCCTTTAGAAAACTCAGTACAATAAGATGGGAATATAATTCCTGGCCCACTTAGCAGATAAAGGTATGGTTGAAGATGCAAGAAGCATGCATGTGTTCTGCATGAAAGAAAGGTCGCCTGTGTTCCGATTTTGTAGCCCAAGTGATCAGTGTGGTCAGAGATGATCGGATGGTTGCTCGGAGTTGATGAACAGAAGATGTGCCAGCAATAACTGAGGAATCTGTCTATAAAAGCTAGAAGAGTTTCATTTATAGAACAGATTGAACTGGAAGTGGTAAAGGATGAGCTATTCAACTGCATTGATTTTCCTAAAGCCAGAAAGGGGGGGTGTTTATCAGTTGAGCAATGGTTCATAATATATCTACTTGTTTTGACTAGCTTCACCCTCTTGGTTTGCTTTTAATTGAAAGGAAATTGCTCTTATTGAAGTCTGAGTAGATCTGTGAGTTTCTTCTGGCATCCCTGTGTCGTTTAAGATACTGTGTAGGACTGTGACTTCTTCAGAATTGACTTTATCTCTGAGATGAGAAAGAATAGGTAAGAGTCTCCCAGCTGCTAATCTGCTTAATGTTAGAATGAACTGTTATTCCAAGCAGGTTTCTGTGGGAGACTCTCATGCTTTTGATCACCATGAAGTAATTCATTTAGACCTCAGAAATGTCACTGAAATTAACGTGGTCATGTTTCAGTTGACGAGCTCTTGTTCTTTGGGCTCTCCAGACTTAGACCTTGCTATAAGTTTTACTTTTTGCTATTAATCAGTAATTTCTTCCAGTTGTTAAGAACACAACAAGGTATCTTTTACATTTTTATAAATGAAGTTTGAACACACATCTATAACTTCGGGGATTTAGGGGATTTAGGAATATTATTTACCCCAATTTAGGGACAAATTCATGCACCTGAGTGGATTTTTTTTTTTTTTTCAATTTGTTGAACTGCTTCCTACCTGCTCTGGAGACTTATTTCAGTTACAAGTATTCATGCACTCTCTTACTGTAGAACTGCACAACAGTTTACAGCACTGGTCAGTTTTATCTGTTCTTTTAACAAGGTTAAAGTGAATCCAGGCAAATCAAAACTGATAGCAATTTCTGCAGCCTTTGATGGGGGCTTGAGGTAGTGTGCTTTTTCAATTGTGGATCACTGCTTAGGTCTCATGACTACTCTGTGTGTCGTTCTTTCCACCATCACCACCACCCCAAATTGCTGCATAAGTCCAGTGCAAAACTGCATTGAGATAGAGACTATTGACTAAACAAGTAAGCTATCTCAGAAAGGTCTGTATTGTAGCTTATTGAGATCAACTGTAATATTGGCAAATGAAAGTCTTGTGTCCTGAGAGCTATCCCTTTGAAAAATGCTTTGCAATAATTCATTCTTCTACAGTAAAAATGAAAAGAAGAATACACCCACATTAAAGAAGAAGAAGAAAAAAAGAGAGACATTGGAGCTTGTTTTGCTTGTTTATGAATATGAACAGTTCCATAAATGAATTTATGTATAAAATTAAATTGCAGAAGAAAACAGAGCATACACTGTGGAAGTTGTGTTTTTGGATCTGAAGCATCTCTTAGACGTTCAGAAAAATATCACAATGCCGTAAATTATCCTGTGAAGTGTGAAATACAAACCAGAAGCTTCAAGTAGCGTAGATGACTTCAAGAGAACCAACAGAAGCCAAACAGAAGGAGGGTATAGGGAGAAATGTCTGAAGAGCAAATATAACTACATGACCTTGAGGTCCATTCCAAGGCAAATTATTCTGTGGTCTCTGATTATTCTGATTATTATTTGAGTGGATGCTATTCCTTTTTTTTTTATTTTAATGAGGTATCAGATGTTTTAAGGTGAAGCTTCTCATAGTGTTGTAGTTCTAAAAAAGGAAGGTCTATATCAGTGCAAAACTGAAGATTTAATCAGGACTTTCTCCTTGATTTTCTCTTTGAACAATATCCAATCCATATCAAAGACTAATTTTTAATATAGAAGTGTGTTACATGTTCATTTTAATTCTCTTTCTTGCCCCTGTCTTCTCCCCTCCCACACAGGTGGTAAACTCACTTATATCTAGTTGTGTCCACTATTAGTTTTAAAAGTTGGGGAAGAGGGGTTAGATGCCTCTCTTTCTTTTTAAATGCTGTTCAGCTTACGCTTTTAAACATGCAATGGAAGGCATGCAGAGAATGAATTAAGGTTTTTTTTTTCTTTCCTTCTTTTTAGCTCAAGCGAAGAGAAAGGGGCATATTTTTGTTTAAAATCACATAAGTGTAAGATAGTTCATTGTTTTTAATCTGAGTTAAGTTTTTCCATGATTATGGGAAGTGTCATTCCTATGGTAAATTCTTGTGCAAGGAAACAAGTGTGAAGTACAATCAGAGCTTTTTGAGGGGGTTGTATATATATATATATTTTTTTTTTTCAGTGTGTTCTGAGGTGCATGGTACAATTGTAGTTTTATTAAAGCTCATCTTACAGTGATGCTCTGTCAATAGGAGAGAGAGAGAAGAAAGAATCTCTTGAGCTATGTTGCCCTATTCTAGCAAAAGTTACTGTTTTTTTTTCCTTTTTTTTTCTGCTGATCTTCTTAGTCCAACCACCATTAAGATGAATGAAAGTAATTGCTTGAGGAAAGAAATAACAATATTTTTTTCCAGTATTTTCATGGACTTCCCTGGGGCTTCATCCTACAACTTCTTCTTCTCACACTGAGGCTTTTGTTAGCATTTACAGGAAGCCAGCTTTAGCTGAAAGATTTGATCCTATAAATACTTGCAATTTCTTGACTATGTTCTTGAAACCAGTGGGTCCCTTCGTACTTCCCAAATGTCTACAGGATTAAATTCCAGAACAACACCTTAAAATACCTCTGTAAAGACATACACAGTGCACATTTTACCAGAGTCCCGATTCTTCCACCTGTCAAAAGGACGATATCAAATACCATGAAGCTCCTTCAAAGGTGTTTTTTAAGATAGCAGAGTGATACTGCATCAGTAGAGTAAGAGTTATCTTGTTATTACAGTTTTTTTATACATTACTGTGGATTTTAGAGATAGCTTAAGGGAGTAATGAATGATCATTCTCAAGCAAATCTCAGTTTGACTTCTGAACCACAGTTGTGTTGAATAATCATTTTTGTTTCCTTGTGTGTGCGTTTGTGGGCCAGGATGTATTTTCTTTACCTTCTAGCACCGAATATTATACACTTATTTATGGAAGAGATTAACAAATAGATTAAAGGGCTTTTGATTCAGGAAAACCTTGCAAGCAGCATGTGTTGTTGAATGTGGTTATCTAGGCTGTCATGCTTTTTAAAAATACAAGAGGTAATTACTTTTCCACATTTTTGTATTTAAATCCTTTTTGCAATAAGTTAACTGCATGGAAATAAATATTTAACTTGCCAACTTAATACGTGTTTCGTGGGAGTGGCTCATTCTTTTGGGAGACACGATGGGGGACATGTGCTGCATTGTACTTTGTTGAGCCAGCTTGCTGATTAACCACGTAAAAGGAATATTTTGGAAGTAGTGTGTATGCAGAACATTGCTTACAAGTCATCTTGTGTGTGTCAGTGACTCCAACGCTGCAGGCTTGCACATATGCCTAACGCTATGACTTGAGCATTTCCCTTGAGGAGATAACTCATACTGAGAAAAGTTAGGGATAATGGTAACTCTTTTCTGCCTCAGGCTGTTTGTGAAGCTGTGTATGTCTACGTACATATGCAAGCAGTGTAAACTGCCGTGTGTTACATCTTAAACCTGCCTGTTTAAAACTGAGCAGTCATTCCCTGTGCTGTTTGTCATGTTCTTTAAACTTTGACTGAGGTAGAGCAGCACTGGAAGGAGGGAGAAAAGCCAGTGTGTCCCAAACTAGACTGTCTGGACCAATGAAGTTTTTAGATTACCTAATAACCTGCTGTCTGTGTTGGCTAAAGGAAAGGTTGTGTTGAACTAACTCTCAAAAACCCTTTGGGACAAGAACAGCATTCCCAGGCCATTCTGCAAGATTATGCTTTGTTGAACTCTCCAGGTTCTCTCTAGTTCTCTGAAACACAGCTCCCAAGCTCACGGTCCTTGCAGATGGACCTCACCGCTAGCAAGATGGACTCTGCTCTCTCCCTCATGCACTGGAAGTTTTTCAGGGCTGTCAGCTCCTCTTCCCCCTATGCTAGAGGGAGGCATCTGGAGGAGTTAACGCAACTTGGGGAAGCATTAACTCCATGAAGTTATTTGTGTTGTTTGAAGTATGGCTACTCCCTGGTACTGTCATCTTCTCACCCATGGGAACTTGACCTCATGGAAAAGCTTGTGTGGGCTCAGTGTCATCATTTAGGCATGTCAGAGGTTGTTGTTCCTCACCCAGCACTCCACTCCTGTTACCAGAGAGGAGCCCTGAGCCCGTAATCGGTAACAGAAATCTTATTTGATACTCGCGTTTGCAAGCATTGCAAGTGAGTTCATTGTCCCTCTGATAAAAGTTGTCTTCTAATGTGGTAAAAGTGTAGCTGGCAGAGGCTGACCAGATCACACAATTCAGCACAGCAGTATATTCTTATTTTTAGAGTGGAAATTAAACATTCTTCTTTCACTGGGAGGGAGAAGATGTATCTGATTTAGAATGACTGGAGTAGTAAGTCATGGGCAGAATGATGGATCTGAGATATACTTGAAGGGATAATTGTACACAACCAGTAAAGCTGGTAAATATTTAAGGGTCATGGGTTAAATGTCAAAGCCACAGTACTTGAGCTTGACTCCATAAAGTATCAAGAATGACTGGTAATTAAATCCAGGGTATATTTCACCAAAGGGAAATAAATTTGACAGCTAACAACCAATACTGGATTACCACCTCTCAGAGGTTAGGGATCATGCTAGTAATTGTAGGTGGTTTACAGTTGTTAACATAATAGTAATAGGTAGAATGATTGCTTACTCATAGACATCACAATACCAAGCAAAGCTAAATCTTTTGTGTGTTGAAGAGAAAAAAAAAGCCCACTAATCACTATAGTGACTTCATTTTACTTCACTCAGCATTTTACTGTTTAAGATAAACATCCTTAGGCTGTTCCTGCTTGAATCTCAAAAGTGAATGTACTCGCTATACAATGTCCTTAGCCATTTCTTAAAGTTATATGTAAAGAAAATCTGAAGTCGTTATAGAAAGTGGCTTTGTAGAATTTTTTTGAGTTGTGTTACTTTTAGAAACACACAAAGATATGTCTGCATTTAATGATTGTGACAAACTCACACACACACAGCCCCCAGGAGAGTTTTAGAAGTAAATAATCCTCTCTTGAGTAAGCTGTCTGTGAAAATCTGCTAATGTTCACAAAAAGAACACATTTTTAGCCAAAACTTTCAAGATATGTTTAAAATCACACTTAATAAGTATGATTTCACATACTGGAACTGATGCACGGTATAATGTATTGCACAGCTAAATGTAATGTTTCTTGGTTTGAGATGATCAGTTTGGACACCGCTATTTTTTTCAGCAAGATTCAGTGCTCATTAGTTGTATTACATTTGTTTGTAGTATTAGTTGCTCAGTACAAGAAAGGAAAAACTGGCTGGAAAAAAGAGTTTGTTTGCAAGATTTGAGGGCAGAAATGGAAACTTTATTTAATGTTGCCATGAAGTAGAGAGCTTTTGAAATGTTTAGTCAAGTGGCATGGGAGCCCCAAAAGAAACTGGCTCATGTCCCATCTTCAAAACCAGTAATTTCTGTAGTTAAAACTCCAGTCTTTCAAAAACCATGGAAAAGTAACTCCTCTACACCTGCTTGATGTCCCATTGACCCCAGTTCACTTGGTATTTCTGATCACCAAAGGTTTGTTTTAATGATGTCCATCTTACAGAGGATAATTTATTTGGATGAAAAGGCAAGTGCGTGTACAAGAAGAGTAAATTTTTATGAAGTCTATACTTTACAGAAGTGTAATTTAATAATTTCAATTTTAGAGGAAGAATGTAAGCAAAATTGAATTTGTGTAATCATAAGAAATTCTTGTGAATTAAATGCTAACTGGCAGCATATATGTCCAGTGCTAAAAAATGGCC
The DNA here is from genome assembly GCA_035222435.1 of Microcambeva ribeirae. Taxonomy (NCBI): domain Eukaryota; kingdom Metazoa; phylum Chordata; class Actinopteri; order Siluriformes; family Trichomycteridae; genus Microcambeva; species Microcambeva ribeirae. The sequence continues at coordinate 27,432 of JAYECN010713793.1, forward strand.
CGGCCTTTTGCGAACAAATTCTTCGCTTATTCTTTATATGCAAGCTGGCCAGTAAGGGGAGAGATAGAGGAGTGACCTGCAAGTTTAACTGCTGCTTAAAACGCAGCAGGACGCAGTTAGTCTTTGTTGCTAATTCAGTTCGTTTTGGCAGCTTAAAAGCTAAGTTGCAGTTTGACAGCTCCAACTTGGACTAGGTTAACTGGAATGGTGGTAATGTAAGCTCACGGTAATATAAGCAGCAGCGAAGACAAGGCAACTTACTGTCAGCATGAATAAGTTTAACTAAATCCCTGTACACTTGCAGATCTCTCTGCAGTTTTTTGGCAAAATTCATATGCTTAGTGCAATAAAGAGGACACAGTTTGTATTTCCAGGCTGCCATTTGCCTCCAAGTTCCCGAGGCAGAACACTTGGAGAATAACAACCTTGACTCAAGTGTGTAAAATGAGGCAATTCATAATAAACTTCAGAAAATTTATTTATTTGTTTAGGGGCTTTTTGTTTGCTTTGAGGGTTCCTGGGCTTTTTAATCCTTTCCTGTATCTGCAGGTTTCCTACTTGCATAGGGCACTTCTGCAGCTTCCTTGGGGAAAGAGTGGTTTTGTGTAAGTACCTCCGAGTGGCAGATACCTGTAGTTGATGTCGGCATTGTTGTTGCTCACTTCCTCGCTTCTCCTCTTCCTCTTTCGCCCTGTTTCTCTCTTATACCTCCTTCCCTCCCCCTTTTTTTCCTGCTACGGCTGCAAGGCTGTGGGCATACATAATGCATGGCACAGCTTTTGGTTTGTCTCCCAGGTCCTCCTGTTTCCTCCTTATGAGGCCCATAGTTTCCAGGGTCTGCAGTAGTTTCAGGTCTTCCTTTCAAAAAGGCAAAAGCTGATGTGGAGATCCTGTCCAGACCTGTGGGAAAGTGTAGCAAAGCAATAGCTATTAATACTGTTCCTTTCCCACTCACTCTGAAAGGAACTCCCAACAGGAAGGTTTCAGCCGTCTGCACAATTTAGCTGCTTTGCTTTAACTCTTTGGCTCCTACAACATTAAGCTGCCTTGACAGAGCTGCCTCTTTTTTTTGCCAAATGCTCATTGTCTCTTGAAATAATTGCTAGCAGAGTTTTGCCATTAGGAATCTTTACAACAGTATTTTCCCAGTCCTCTCCAGGGAGATGTTAGTAGTGCTTGATTCAGAGATTACCGATGTCGACTCCAGTATTTGGAAGAACATCTGACTGTCATCAAGGTTAATAAAAATGCTTTAAAAAATAGTATCAGCAGGTTAGTTTGGCTTGCCAGTAAATGGTCACAATGTGTGAAGGAGTTTGCATGCTAACTGCTTTGGACTGTGGCTTGCTCTCTTCCTTGGGGGTCTGCTGTCTCTCAGTCTGCAGATTTAATAAGATGTTGCATACGAGCTGCAAAAGAAGAAATGGGTCTTGTCAATGCTTTACAGTAGTACCTATCAGCCTACATCCTTTTGACATTTTAGATACTTGCCTCTTCTGACTTCCCTTTTTGCAGATAGAAAATTAATATATATCCATATTGGAGAAGGGATAAATATACATCTATGAAATACCATGTAAACCACTAAAAGAGTTGGTTAATTTAACTGGATTTCAAAGTGCCATTTGTCTATGGTCACAGAAACACTATTAGTGCAAGTTCTCTCTATTTTTTATGGGGTTTACTATGTATTTTACTGGTTTTCCCCTCTCAGAAACAAAAATAGCTTAGCCAGTTTCACTTTTGTTTCTATTCCAATTCTAACCAAAGGCATCCTAGTTTCTGTGGCTGGGCACCATATTACCACATATGCACCTTAAATAACCCCAAAATAAAGTATTTCACTTGGGTAATCTGAATTCTGGGCCGAGTCTGTCCTTCTTATTCCTTTTAACAGCTGACCTTATTTTTCAGATCCATTTTTTAAAGTTAGAATCAAGGAAAAATCAATTTGTCGATATAATTGACACCAAAGTTACTTGTAAATCCAGTGACTGTTGCATAAACAGTAATAAGCATAACAATTGCACTTTAGTTGCATATTCCCTGCATTTTGATTTAGAATTAAACAAGCCCTTTTCAAAATTCAACGTAAGCTATAAGATAATAGCAATATCACAGATAATATTAGTACTGTATTTGGGATCCTCTAATTGTAACTGTAGCTTGTACCATACATTTTATCTTCAGTCTTCCAGAATGCTTCCCTTTAAATCTCCCAACAAAAATGCGAATGCTTCCTAAAAGCGTATACCTAAAAAGCATAACTTAAAATTGCTTCTCATTTTATTAAAAAAGAACAAAAGGCACAAATATACATTCTTTTTGGAAACTAAATTATGTAAGAAAATAAATGCTCCATAAGAGGAAATGTAACAGATGAAGTATAAAGAGTTTTACTTCCTGTAGTTTGATTTTTAACCTTTCCCAAACTTTCTCTATTGTAAAGTTAAAACAAAATCTTATCAGCAAGTCCCATATAGCAGCAGCTGGATAGCATTAGAACCCTCTCTCCAAACTATTCTTCTTCATTACCTTTTTCATGACAGCTTTTACTTTGCACAGAAAATGTTACTTTGTATCTGAGATTTATGTAATTCAGGTGTCTTCCATTCTGAATTAAAGCATGACTGTAGTGGGAATGAGTGGTTTACAAGTACAGTCAATAGAAATTTATGGGGAAAAAAGATAAAATTTACAAAGATCAGTGAAAAAACATGAGTTTGCACAAAGACTTTAATGAGTCCCCTTTCCCTTCCCCCACCTCAAATCATCCCTCCTTCTGTTTTGGGGCATTTCATGTCAGTGAAAGGAGAGTGATATTTTGGTTGGTCTTGAGAGGGAGTTTGATGGCAAATCTGTTTCTGGTTTCTGTACGCACTTAAACTTAATGCTCTGATGGGCGCATTCCTGTTCGGGCGAAAATGGCACACACTCTGGTTCATTGCCTGATAAACTGACGTGGTTAATCTCTAACTTCTCATGTTTATTTAGAATTTCTTTAATTTACTTAAATAGTAATTTAAATTTAGAGCCAGCAGATTGATCTGCTACTATTGCAGCGCTCATGGAATCAAGTTGCATCTTGGACTTTTTCCTCTAACACTGCCCTAAACAGCATGAGAGCACTGGAGAAGTGTTACCCTTAGCCCCTAGGGTGAGAAGGTATTGGTTTGTGTTACAATTTTGAGTTGCTTGGGGATTTTCTGATGAAATGCTTTATCACAGGAAAAAAAAAAAAGAAAAAAAAAAAGAGTTGATTTGTCAAATAAAATGTTTGCAGGAAGATGCTAGTTTCTGTAAAAATGTTGGGAAAAATGTTTTCAGCTTTGGTTTTCAGATAGAATTTTAGGCTGAAAGGTCTAGTCCAATATCATAAACTACAAGGCCAGAAGTTTCTTACGTTGGAGTTAAAACCCAAGATTTAAGGCAACATTATTTCTACCACCACCAAATATTTTGGAACAGTTTCTTTAAAGTTACATCTTATAGCCTTACATCTGTCCATATCACTGGGAATTCTAAAATGGCCATTTACTGATCTCTTCCTCAAGATTTTACTGCAAGTGGTGACATGACCCTGGGTCTCCCACATGTGACCTGAAACATCTCATCTCTGCTCTGTAGAGCATTAAGCTCTTTTGGTCCACAAGTAGGAAAATGTTTATACAAGGATATAACCGCTCCAACAAAAAGATACATGAAGACAACCTGAGAATAGCCCTTAAGATGTTTAGGGTATGCATCTGAAAGGCTAAGGTTCAAGTCCCTGACATGTTTGCTTGGACTAGGGATTTAAGACATGAATAAGTGCTCTCTATGCACTGAGCAATAGGTGGCTCTGGGATAAGTTTCTCTTAGGTCCCCAATATTTTATTTTGCTTGGATTCATCTCAGTTAAAGGGGGAATCTTTTAAAATAACAGAATACTTAGTAGGAGCAAGATAGTGATTTGTCATCCAGGTCTACCAATAACCTTTCTGGTTGTTCTGAAAATGTATTCTCTCATTGTAAGTGAGCTCTAAGTGAAATCTTTTTACAGAATTTACTGGTACTCATGTTCATCAAAGAGGCTGAGAATAGTTAATGATATTTTAAGGAGAAAACCTTCCTTGGAAATGAACTTCTTTATACTCCCCTCTGGTTCCATGCAAGTACTAATGTTTGCTGATGAAGGGAGCAGACCCGGGGAAGCTCGCTGTTCGTGTTTCTCATTTGAATGTGTGTTTAGGCCGGTTTCCTAAGGAAACAAGGCTTAAGCAATCACACGTTTTTTTCTGTGCCTTCCTCCTCCCTGGAGACTTTTGAAGCTGCTAGACAATTTCAAATAGGAGTCTCACAAGTAATTAATTTTCTTTAAGCCTGGAAAACAGTGGCTGGGGAAAGGAGAAGGGCTGGAGTTAATGCCCCGCTGAGGGAGTGGTAAGCACAATTTTGCTGTTGTCCATTCGGTTTGACAGGAGCTGCCTGGTCTGACGGCACACGTACTCTTGAATAGCTCTGGCATGGGCTGTCCTTTACTTGGGAAGGTGCTATGGGGAATGTAAGGCGAGCAGGAGCTGTTGGAGGAAGGAAGGAGGAGCAAGGACTGGTTGGAACCCAAAGATTATCAATCTATGAGAAGACAGGCATCCCTTACTCTTGCTTGCTGGGCAGACAGGCCTTTGGAGGAAGAATTGCTCATCTTCATACTCGACAGCAGTGCTTTTCCTAGCTGTGGGCCAATTGCAGCCTTCTTGTGCCACTTACCTATAATTTCTGATGCAGTATAAGCTTCTGTGTGAATCCAAACACTATGAGGCAGAGCAGTCTTTCCTGGGGGTAACTCCTTTCAAGGACAGGGTAAAATAAAGGAAATTTTTAAAGAATGTTTTTGCCAAAGTTTTGGATTTTTCAGTGTCTGCTCTCTCATCTACACCTGTGTTTTTCAGTTCTGCTTGTTGCATCATCATGGCATCACATCTGGGTACTTCTCTGACTTGGACAGGATGATAGACAGCACTCTCTATCTGCCAGTGTTGTCACTTGTTAATCCAAAGAACCAGACCCTCCAGCCAGTGCACCTGCAAACAATAAACTGTCACCATCATAGCATAATTACTTTTATTTTTTAACATGTTTTAAAATAAGTAATAGCATTTGTATGGCTCATAAACTTAAAATACATAATACTGTCATCATATAGGGGCCAGATGATCAGTATTGCGTTAGTTTTGTTTTTTTCCACACTACCATTTTTACATCTATTCATTTGAAAAATTTCCTCAACAGATGTAGCATATGTTATGGTCTGATGGCTGCCAAACTCCAGCTGCAAACTTCTTGAGGCCAAGACCTTCTTCTGAAACTCTTTGCCATTTCAATCTCAGACCTGTGTTTGAGGACAGTTCTCCAATATGTAAAGGTTTTCAGGGATAAAGCCCAAAAAGTTAGGAAAGAGCAGTCTAATCCAAGAGAGACTCTGAAATTTGGAAATGATCCTGTGTTTCAGCGTCTGTCTGTCTTGTTCTTATTTTAAAAAGAATTAAGACATTTTAGAATTGCTTGTTCCCTTTTGTCAAGATGTCAATACAACACATAACACTGTTATTTCTCTTTTTTTTCTCCTTTTGGTTAAAATCCTTAGGGTCAAAGGTTTCCAACCCTTAGGGAAAGTAGAGGTGCACTAAAAAGTCAGGAAAAGCTGGGTGTGTGATTCCATTTATACATACACCAAAGAAACATCAAGATACGAGGGGCGTGTGAGGTCAAGACTCTAACTGGGCTACAGATGGAGCATGAAGGATTGGAGAAATGTGCCACCACAGAAGACTACAAGGAAATCTTGAGAGTAACTTGTATGAAAATAGTAAACTTTCAGCAAAGTATTAACTGTTGACAGGAACGTCCATGCTGCCTCCAAACAGAAATTTATCCTGCTAAAGCATCCTGCCTCTAGCAGTGGCCAGTCATGGAAACTTGGGAAAAGACCGCAGGACCAAGGCCAAGTGAACCTTACCAACTTCAGCAATGAGTAAGGTGTTCAGCACCTGTGCAAGATTACTTGAGAACATTGACATAATTGTCTGTAGCCAAGATCCTGGAAGAGTATCTGAGCGTATGACCATAGGAGAGTCTCACATAAAACCAGATATTTTATTTCTCTGAATAATGCAGCATGAAAGTCAAAAGTAGATCTAGTATGTGTCTGGGGAGGAGGGGACATGGCATGCATGCAGCAGATGCTGAACTTGATTTATTCTTTTTTTGGTTTTGAATAATGATGAGCTCTGTAGAACACCCGATGCTATTCCGCAGCCCGGTGAAGTATGGAAAGGTATGATTCAGTCCTGCCTCTCAACAGTCCTGCATTGCCTTAGAAGTGGTATTTTATTGTCAATAAAACATTCCTGCTTATAGTTGGTGTGTTCAAGATGGAATCTCACCCCATTTTAGCTTTGATTTTTTTAACTGCGTGTGAGGAGTTAAGTCTGGTTTCCCGTTCAATTTCTATTAGATTTGGATAAGACAGAGACTTCTTTGAAATTTGGAATTGCTTCGACAGCAGAAGTAAGAAAAAATCCTGAATCTATAGCTAGGGGAGCAAGCATGTTCATAGCAAAAGCTTTTCTCCATCTCTGGAGTTCTCCTACTTTTCTCTAAAAAAAGATTTAGTACTTTAATTATATAATTTGTCATTCTGTGATTATTTCTTCTGATTTTGAGCTGTCATTAAATGACTGAATACCTTAATGAACAGAAACTTCACTGTGTACATAAAATATTAATGTGTTATTATTGGCTCATCATGTCTTGTCAGACAGGTATGTTTCTAGTTTGACCCATTAAATTTTGTGTAAAACTGTGAGAGGTCTTGCAATTATTAGTACCTTCCAAAAATAATCAGACATGAAATACTAATTAATAAATATTTCTAAAGAGTGTACATATCAGCACAGCTATACTTCTGTATTTATGAAATCTAAACAACTTATTTTAGCAAAGATTGTATTTATGAAGGGTCTGTTTGTTTTTTCTTACCCCTGGAGATACGCAGCAGATACTAGTGTATGAATTTTATTGCATATTAATTGATAGATTCTTTCATATTTATTTTTATTAACAATTAAAACGTGAGCATTCATGTGTAGTAATTTGCAACATACTTCTCTTTTAGTCTTTTGGATTTCTTCTTATGAGTACAGCTAGACAGAAATGCATGTGAGTGTGTGGGTAGCCTTCATAAAGCAGGTGTGTCAGGAACATAATCATCTGTGCTTTCATTTCAAGAAATTTACAGTTTAATTACAACACGCTCGGCTCTCTCAGGGAAAAAAAAAAAAATGGAGAAAGGACAAAAAAGGCTTTGTAATCCTGTGCTGCATTCAGGGTTTAGATCTCACCTTGTAAAAGTTTTTATTGCAGCCTCCTCCTCCCCTTGTGCCATGAAACAGTGAATCACTCCTTCTTGTCTCTAAGTACAACTGCAGCTCTCATGCTTTATCCTGACACCTCCTAGATGAGCTTTCCATACCAGGGAGAGGGAGGACATTTGATGCTTCTAATATTATTCTGACACCTCCCCTTCTCAGAGGAGTCAACCTTGCTAGCGGCATTGGCTGTGAATCCCAGCATGAGACCACATTCAGGGTGATTAATGTACACGAGGGCGCAAACCACCTCTTGGCTTCTTCCAGGGTGTTCATTCTCATGGCGTAGCATTTCGTATGTTCAGCTGTAGGATGACCTGGGCAGAGGCCCAGTGGCGCTGATGATTTTCCGTCCTTTGTACGAGTATCCAGAGAAACTTCTCCAGAGGAGCTGACAGTGGCCTCCCTCATTGCTGCTAATGATCTTCAGTAGCTGAAGACTTCCTTCCTTGTGTGGCCCTAGCACTTGGCTGCATAAATGCATGATCTATATAGTAGCTAATAAGCTGCGAAGGTAAAAAATGGTTACTCTCCTCTCTCTGAAAATGACAATGCTTCTCTCTTTTTTTCATTTTTAAGCTCATTTATTCTGAAGCTCATCCAGTGGTGCTCTTACAGGTGCTCTCCAGCAAGTTTTACATTGGCCTTCCCTTCAGTGCTCCGCTCCACTGTGTTTAACTTTTGCTAAATACAAAAATCTAGTTTAGCAATTTGTTTCTTCCTTTGTTTTATTGCTTATATGTGAGAGCCAATACTACAGTAAAAACATCTTATAATAATCTCCCTGTTTTAAGACAAAATGCTGATTTTTATCTGGATAAGAATATTTCTGTAATAAGATGATAGACAACTTGAAAAATGTGGGCAGAGTCATGCCCATTGGATGAGATATATGAGGAGAGATTCCCCTGTCGCTTTGCTGGTGGCTGCTTAAAATTGCCTTTAATGCCAGATGATGCACAAGTAAGAACTGCACAGTGATCAGATCCCTTATCCAAACAAATGCTGCTCTGTAGCTGAGAGAAAGGTAGACACGTAGTGAAATGCAGGACAAAGCATGGGGGAATGCCGTGTTATCTAAAATGCCAACCTATGTTTAGGCAAGGTGTGTACTTAGAGATAAAATTTTTAGGCAACCTATTATAGTTGGAAGCAATAGCAAGGCTTTTGGTCTTGTTTTCAAAGTTTCTTCCAGTTTGTCTGTTCTATAGATAAAAAAAAAAAGATGGAAATGATGTGCCTTGAATCTCCAGCTACCTGATTTGTGGGTGCCAGGGGAAAAGCTGATTCTGAAAAATCTCCATAAAGCCACATTAGTCCTGAAAATTCATTGATTTAGCCTCCTCCTCAAGGCAGAGGTACAGCCTGGCATGCAGTCAGAAAGCACTCGGTTCTTCACATTTAGGCCCCCAAAACGCAATGCGTTTTTTGGCTGAGCAGCTGTCCAAGGCCCTGGTTGCACAGGAGCATCTGGCTCCTGAAATGATCAGCTGGGAAGGGCTCCGGTGCCCTGCAGCTCTCTCTCATATTCTGTGCTGTGTGAGTTCACTCTGTGCAGGAAACCATTGACACTCATGAGATGACCTGAAGTGATGAGAACAACAGAAGACAAAAATGAATCCCTTGATTTTTTTACCGTACATTATATTTTTTCCATTTTTTTTTTCTGGCCCAGGCGCAGGCTTGTAAATGTTCATCTGTTGATTCAAATGAATATGGATTCAGAAATTGAAATATATTGCTATATTTCCAGTTGGGTATCTGTGTGCGGTTGAACTTGCTGTTCAGCTTCAGAATTCCCAGTGTGTCTTGACTTTTCTCAGATTGAACCATGGACACGATGAACACTCCCAGGAAAGCAAAAATGAGCTGCCTGGATTTCTGTTTCCTAGGGAGAAGCTCCTCTCACCTGTAATCTGTGGCTTGGTGGTACCACGGGAAAACTCTGCATGAAAGCATAGTTTTAATTTGATCAATGCCAAGTAGCTTTGATTTTTAATAAAGTATTGTAACTTTCCACAGGCAGCTACAGAGAGAAATACGGATATCTAAGAAAAAGGTGGAGGTATGCCATGAGTGTTCACTGCAAAAGGGTTTATGCTGAAAATTAGTTTAAACTTTTTTTTTTTATGTTGAGGGGTAAACAAAGGAATAGTAGACACAATAGTAGATGTGGAGTCCTTATCTCTGCAATGGCTGGAAAAATTTATAGGACTAGAACTGAAACTTTAGGCTTTTTTTGTTTGTTCATTTGTTTTTTAATTCTTCAGGGATGATGAATTTAATGTAAATATGCTAGATATGCTCAGTTGTGATATCAATAAGGCAGAATAAAATACTAAAAATTGAGTAAATATAGTGTATACAGTTTGAAAAGATAAAAAAATATACACGTTAATTTCCTGCCTCTTCAGCTTTCCCTGTCCTTAAAAGACTGGTTCCTGCATCTTTTAAAAGACCATAGAAAAGGTTATAGAAATAGATTTTTGTGTTGACAAGACTGCATTTGAACCAACAGAAGTAGGCTGAGATGTGTGGTCAGTGCAAAACCAAAATCAAGGTCTTGTTAATAGGCATACAGGCTTCAAACCCCAAAATACTTTTATTCTGCTCATCTGACTTAAATTTGGTCCCACATCTATAGGCGAATAGATGGAAAAATATTCCCAGAATTGAAGGGGCCAGTTAAACACTGACAAAATCTCTAGCTGGCATTTTTCTTAATGTTGCTTTTTTAGTGCTAAGCTACTAAATGAACAATCTGAGTTCTAAAATTACTGCCCGTTCAAAAAGAAACACGTCATTCCAAGCTGCCTTATGAGAACCTGTCATTTCTGAAGTGTTAAAAGATTAGCCAGCCTTTAGTAAAAGAAGGGCAGTTTCTCAGGATAGAAGAAAATCCATAACAAAGAAATCGTGTTGGTCTCAGGCTGCTTTATACAACATAGCTGGAAAGAAAGACATTTCCAGTAATTTCTTTTTTTTTTTTCCAGAGTCAGTGTAATAATGGTCTGATGTTTCTAATGATTTAACTCTGTTATCTCAGGCCTTTGTGGCCACCAAACTCAACAAAATAAAAGGTAATTTAATGAGCAGTTGCTTTAACATAGCGTACTCTAGTGAGTCAAATTTTTGCCTCTTATTTATAGAACTTCCAACCAAGTAAATAAACATTTACAGTAGCTTTGACTCTTATTCTCTGTGCATTAATGCAGCCAAACTTAGAAATATTTACACATGTAACTTTTACTAAAGCTCTCAGGATTATAGTCATCAAATTATTCATGTGATGCTATTTACAGAATCAGGGCCTTTGCTTACATCTTGTCAGTGCTTTTTGTTTTTTAGCTGTATTGAGCATTGCTGTTATTAGACTTTAAAATAAACATTTAAATTTCCTCCGTTGTAGGAGCCTCCCTTAGAGGATATATGTAAACAAAATCTGAACATTTTTCCTTCATATTTTTTACTTTTTAGGGAAGGGAAAGGTTCTTTGAAACATACTCTGCTATTCTGAGATAAGTAAAGATTGAAACCAATAACCTATGACAGATAAAGATTTGGTGTGATACTTCATGCCTTTTTTTTTTAAATATATTTTTCTGACATTCAGCTAGGTAAGTATTTTAGTTATAAGCTTTCATAAATAGTCACCAGGCTACCAGCATTTCGTTTAGCAATATATTACCAGCATTTAGTTTAGCAAATATTCCCGTATAGTGAAGTTTCCCTTAATCAAGAGTTTTATGAATAAAGTAACAGTTGGATTTCATATAAAAATAAAGAGTAAAAATGTCACTGTATGTATAACTACAATGCAGTAGAAATAGCAATGGATAGATAGAGGTGTGCATGATTAAAAAACAAAGCACCGAAACGTTTCCAGAAACACATGCAATTTTATCATTGCCGTAAACATAAAAGCTGTTTCCAGGTTCTGCTAGTAGCTAGAATTTTGGCTGTTTCAGTTTCACTAGACAAATTTTTTCCTTCGATCGTTCTTCCTATGGGGGTTTTGAATGTTATAGTGAATTTTAAACTCTCATGATGAATGAAATATGGAATCAGACTCTTTAGTTCTGAAGGAGGTAATGGCTGGGGCTTTTTGTTGTTCTTGTATCAATTAAAAAAAATGAGCTAAGGAAGAAGTACATTTTGGAACTGTCTATTTTATGGTAGTTCACACAGCTGAACAGAAATCTGAGAACAAGGCTTGAAAGAAAACAAAGAGCTTTACAGTATTTTTTTTTCTTCTTCTTTTCAGGAAAACACACAGAAGCTAATTTTAGCTTCTTGATCAAATTGACCCAGTCTTTAACCCTGGCAAACGTTACCACAACACACTTCCAATAGACAATAGTTTGCATACCAGCATCACACTGGAAACAGATGTGCGTGCAGGACTGGCTTTTTTGGGAGACTCGCTGAGAATTCCACTAGAGTGCAAGCCTGAAAGTGCTTTCTTCCTAATTGGGTTATAAACTGGGTCTTCTTTCAAACCCAGACTGTGATCTTTTCAGAGTCACTTGCGCTCTTTAAAAATTTATTATGTCACAGCTATGTTTTGACCAGACTTTCAAAATATCATTCACTTGGAGAAAAGTTGCTTGGCATGAAACTTGATTATTATCTTGAAAAAAAAAATTGTTAACAGCTGGGTTATTCATGGGTGATGCTTGCACAGTTTATATATCAAAATGTTTGGAATGTGAACAATTACCTCTTTTGCTTTTTCACAAAGGCTCTTATAGTTTATAAAGCTGCTTTTTTGTTGTTGGTTTTGGTGTGTCTTTTGGGGATTTTTTTTTTTTTTAATCATAAATATGTAGTTCAGTCCCTGCTGCATATTCCCTGTCCCTTTCCCACCTCACCTCCCTCACTGCCCCATCCACTTTTTTATCCCTATCAAGTCACTACTACTACAATTATTACTATTACTGCTGCTGTAGCCAAGCTTATCACCATCGCTCACTGATCTGCTGGGTTCTGAGAACATGTAGAGATTTGCCTCTCTCAGAGACGACATAATATGGATGATCCCTTGGGAATGTGCATTTTTAAAAAACAGGGCTGTGCTTGTAAATGGCCCTCCCATTCAAGATCTTGTTCCTCTGTAAACTGCCAACTTTTTAATCTTAAAAGTATAATATGCATTTTTCTTGCTCTAAAGTTTCTAAAGCACCAAGTTCAGAAACATTTGTTTAGAGAGTAGAGAAATAATTTAGTATGAAGATTGACAAAGTAACATATCCTTTCTTATTTTGGTTTACATCTGTTGATGCAGATAAACAGTAATTGAAGGAGATAAGGCCACAAAAGTAGCCATGGGAGGATAATCAAAATTATTTGCAGATTTATTTGCAGAGCAGCTGCAAAGAAAGAGGCAGCTTTTTAGATGATCACAGAAAAATTATTTCGTCCATTGAGACCGAAGTGGAAGGAAGCAGAAAGGTTCTTGGGTGGTTTTATTTAAACATACCTTTCCCACTGCTTAATGTTAAGATGGAAATCAAGAGTCTTTCATTTGTACTTGTGCTGCCTATGTTCAAATCTCTGTCCAAGCTGAAGCAGAGGATGATTTTAAGTTTGTTTCAGAGGAATACCCTACTCATCATAGGCACTCTTTCGTGAGGACATAGTTGCATTTTGTGTAGAGTAGTTGAATGCTGCCAAAGGTACATCAAGTATTTGTTTTATGAAATGGACATTAATAACTACAACAAGTACTAAATATCTTGGAACATGACAGCATAAAACATGGACTCTGGAGGGTCTTCTCCACCTTTGCTTTTGTTATTATCAACAGAATAAAAAAAATCACTGTAAATGTAGCTATTCATTCAGTATGGACCCAGTTTGCAAATAGTTTTGAGGAAATTAAAATTGCATGTTAGTATTATGCATAAAATAAGTAATAAGCAAAGCTCTAATCTTGGGTATTGATTGTGCAGCTTATAACCAATAAGGCTGTATTGGATGGGATTCTTGGAGGGATGGTGTAACTACTAATTTAAAGATGTTTTTCAGTGTGAATGCTTCTTAGGGCTAATTCCAAACCCATCAAAGCTCAAATGTGGGGGGGAAAAAAAAGACAATTTGAAATTTGATAATAGTATGTTCTGCTGCTATCTCTAATCTGTTAATTTAGCTGACTATGAAGTCATCTCCTTGTCTGTATTTGTCTCTAATTTGTTTTATTAGGGGGGAAAAAAGTAGCATCGCAGATGTGCGGTAAGTGTTAAACACATAAAATGATCCAGTAACACACTGATTAAGAATGAGAAATGTATGCAAATTTCAGAGGATATCTCATGCAGGAAAGTGTGAACAGCAATCACTGAGTAGAGAACTCTGAGAACTGGCAGCATTAAAAAGCTACATTTAGACAAACTACTTATGTTATTTGCATATATGCCAGTGTTTAACTCTTCAGTAAAGAGTGGCTGCATTTTATAACATACTGTTATACTAGAAAGAGGAATCTTTTGTCAAATTGTGTTGCATTTTGTGGTGAAAAAGAAGACAGCAGATCTTCAAGGAAAGCTGTTTTGGTTTGAGATATTGCGCTTTACAGTAAAGAACCAGGCTTTTTAACCCCTTTCTAATTGAAGAAGTCCAGACCTATCTGAACTAAGCAAAGAAGTTTTTTCCAGAAGATTGATATAGGAGGGTGCTGTGGATCCTTTAACTAACTTAGGTCTGTTAATTCTGTCATTATTATTGTAAAGGAGACATTAAAAAAAATGTTTAGTTCGTTAATGGGTGATGAACATGAGAGACGTATCTTTGTTACAGGCCAGAGCATAATTGTACCCGGAAAGCAGTAATTCTTGCAAGAAATGGCTGCTGGGTAATTGTTTTGACCACAAATAGCATGTGGTTTCTGAAGCACAGACCATCCTTGTGACAGTGTCAGTAAACCCTGAAGCTTCCCCATCATGGTCTGCTGAACAACATAGTCATCTTATTTGTAGAAACTTGGCTGGCTTAAGGGCCCAGGTAGCCAACTTCTATATTTGCAGTAGTGTAGACCAGGGCAAATGCAGGTTAAGGGAGTCTACATGCTTCTAATTTGGACAATGCAGAGTTTATTTATTTCTCATATAACTCAGTGGGATAGCCTACCCCTTTCATATTTACAAAAACATCCGTGTGTGTATTTGCATGTGAATTTGAGACTGTCTTAAATTGGAGCCAGGGCAGGTCATGCTGCAATGGTTTCCTCAGATGAACAATACTTATTTTTTTCCTTTCATTAATTGTGGTTTCTCATTACTGATCTGAAATTTTCAGGACAGCTTGCATAAATAAGGGTCTGGAAATAACATTGAATATTTTTGTCTTTAGAGTGGATACATATATGTGGGGTAATTCTTCAGAAGGAATTACCAGCTACATCTATCTACTAGAGAGTTTAGATAGACTAAAATTTATTGAGCTTGCCAAATAAGTCACAGCCAACTATTAGCAAATAAATAAAAGCCATTACAAGCATGCATAGTACTGAGTTTCTAGAATTTTATATCATGCCTGTATAAAAGTTTTCCCACTAGAATGCCAAAATAACTTACAATTTGTAAGTTAAATGCTTGCCTCATTTCATTTGAAAAATTGGTTTTGTGTAAATATGTGAAACTGAACTGAGTTTAAAGTTGCTAAAGAAAAGTCATGAAACTTACTATTTGTGGAGAGTTTCTATCCATATAAACAAGGAGAAATTTTTCCAAGTACAAGGTGCGTTTTTTTAGTTATGAGCTTACATGTCAAATATAAAAAATTAATATTTTCGTTCATATTACCTCATGAAAAAGGCAAACAGACAGTACATTCTTGTCTTTCTTTTTTCTTTTCTTTTTTTGTGATTTTTTTCTTTTGAGAGGAAAACATGGCAACCGTTGAACTGGAGGATACTTCTGGGCTCTGATCCTTCAGACAGTTAATTCAAAGGATACTATGACTCATGTGACATTATTCCTAGGCATAAAATTACTCACATATGAAAGTAATGGAATGTGTTTGAAGTTTTGGGTCAGCATTTTGGTTACTCAGCAGGTGGTTAACTTGTAACCTGGAAAATCTTTGTTGGTGGTGGATGTTTTGAGGAGAAATATTATTAAAGATAGTAAAAAGGCATCCACATCTGATGAATCTCTCAGTGATTTAGCAGTGATGTGTTTGGGGATGGGAGGGGTTTGCACATAATAAAACAGTACGAAATAATTTAAGGGCAATGTTTCAGAGCGCTTCCTTGTCCTGAGGTGTGCCCTGCTCCGTGAGCAGTCCCATGAACTTACTGGAACCATTTGCTGGATTTAAACCCTGTTTATATGAATAAGAATCTGGCACTGTACATGCATTTTATGCCTCCTTTGTAAATCTCATCACTGCAAGGGAGTTATGAGGTGTTTTCTGTTCATTTTGAGTGAACAAGGCTTGTTGAGAATTAAAGCACTCACATCTATTTGAACTGGAAGCGCGAGCAAGTTCGTCGTTAGCAATGGGCATGAGTCTGGCCTGGATTTTCCCCTTTGCTCCAATGACAGGAGAAGCCAAAGCAAGATTGATGGTAGCTCCTTATTCCTGTGCTCTCTGGTCTCCGCTCTTGCCTCCTAGTGACATCAGAAGAGCAGGAAACAACCTGAATTTACACCAGTGGCATCAGGTCTGCACCAAAGCTTTCGCTAGGGAGGACCCGTATGTAAAACAGAGTTTTGATGTAGCACAACTCTTCAAACATAAGCCTGCCTCTTCTAGTCCATCCACCAGATTTTTTTTTATCCTTGTTTTAAGCTCTTGGTGAATGAACTCATATTTTAAATAAAAGCAGATTTGGGCGTAAATCTTCTCTCGAAATATTTGCTTTAATATCAGCCCAATTTCTGACGAGTGATGAATATTAGTGTTCTACTGAAAGTACATGCAAACAGCTTGAGTACAAGGGTAGACATTCCTACATCTCCCCTTCATGCTGTGGGGAAGTATCTCCAAAGCAGTCTGCCTCATTTGTTATTCTAAGATTTCATTCCGTAACACACCTTTTAGGAATTTGGATCCTAGGAGTTTGGCTCTGCTTCTTCTGCCTCTCTTTCCATCCTGTGAGCTCTGATGCCAAAGTGTTTTCTGAGAAAGAAGTCTGGACAAAAAACTATCAGTCTGACAGCAGTGTAAGGTGTAGTGTGAGTAATGACCAATTAAATGTATCTAACTGCAACCTTCAAAGTTGTGTGCTCTTCTCCTGGCTTCTCTATTCCTTTTCAGGTTGGTAAGGATGGTTGGGAGCCTATCTAATATAACAGCAGCCCGCAAGGCACGCTCAGACCCATGTGGCACTTGGGTTGTATCGGTGTTGGGTGCCCTGGCTGATGCTCAGCAAAGCGTTTGAGCACAGGCATAGACTTCTCACTTCAAAGGACCTACATGAGACGCTAAAGGGAAGGCCAAGCAGAAATGCACTTCTGGCTCTGGCCCTAGATAGGGGTAAGAGTGAAAGGAGATGAGGAAGCTGTTACCAAACAGGTTTATACCTACTCAGCTGAGGCAGTCGCAGTGGTCTTGTGTAAAGCAGTCTAAGACCTTGCACACATTTAGCAAACGGCTCCTTGAGCTAGCGCTGTCAGAGGTTCCTGCCCTTGGCAGACAGCTGCATTTGACTGATCGGTGCCCCCCCTTCCCTTCACACCACATGTGCATGGGGAGGGTGTGAGATTTTCCCAGTTATTCTTGCTCTTAGATTGAAGCAGATGTGCTGCCTTGCTTCCTTCAAAGAGAAAAATGTTCATTTCTTTGGTCTGAAAAAAAAAAATCAATTGCTGGGACAACAGGTCCTCTAATTCTTTTTGCAATTTATCATCTGTCTGTTGCTCTGGCGGCACGGCCCGTGGCCCACAGAGCAGAGGTGATGACAAGGCCAGCTGGCAGTAAGCACTCGTTGCAGCGGAGCCCAGGTGGCCCCAGTGCTTAATGGACAACGTAGTTCGCAAAATGCTTTGCTGGGGGTAAGGAATTCTGGTTTCGTTTCTCCCTGTTCAATCGCTTGTGGAATCCAGCTAATTGCCTGGTTAATGCACTGGGTTCTGTTAGCGTAAGATACATTGCCAAAAATCAAATTAACATGAAGAAGCAACAATGTGGGGTGCCTCCCAAAAGCCAAGGCAGTTGGCTCCGCATAGGAAAACTGTGACAAGCAGACGTTGCATGAGGTTGGATGCAGCTCCCTCCCTGCTGAACAGCAAATGAGGCCAGGAATATGCGGATTCTTGTGTGGAAGCATCCTTCCTTGGTGTGCTGGCCCACAGGACACATGCATCCTCAAGGGCTTGCTTCGGCCTCCACAGGGATGCAACTAACCCTCTTTTCCAGGCTACTAGGTACTCCTCCCCACGAGATGTATTCTGATGTATCTATAGGAACTGTGAGTCAATACACTGTGGGATTTTCCCCTCAATTTGTTTCTCTCCCCTGGGAAATCTGGAAGCTAAATTTTTGAAATGGAAAAATGAAAGGGAAATGGAAACTGATTGGCCTTCCTCGGATTTTTCCCTGCCACACACACACACACACAAAAAAAAAAAAAAAAACAAAAAAAAAAAAAAAAAAAAAAAAAAAAAGGAAAAACAGTTCCTCAGCAGAAATAAATAAAACCTTGTTTTCGAGCTCCTCAAGCTAGAGTAAGAGTTTGTTTTGATAAACTGATTGATGGAGCAGATTCTACATTCAATACTTTTGGCCTTTCTCCTGTATTTGCTTCCATGCAGACTGATTTGTGTGCCCACAGAGACTCCTGTTGTGAGGACTCCACCCTTGCAGATGTCATTAGAAGGGGATCATCACTGATCTTTTTTTTTTGCTTTTTTTTTTTTTTTAAGGAAAATAGAAGCTGTTCTGAGATGAATAGTTTTGTTTGTTTGTTTGTTTGTTTTCCCCAAAAATTATGATAACCAGCACTGCCTGGTTAAGAGAAAAATCACACTTCCGCAAAATATTTCTTTTCACTTAAGGCAGACTCAGTACTTCCAAAATAGTTTTAAGAGGCAAATACTGTAACGTATTTATAAAAATGAAAATCATGTGGGTAATTGGAGATGGATGATCTGTTATCTGAACCAAAGTGTTCTAGGTGTTTCATACCTAGAAATTTAGTTGTAAGCTTATGCACTAGAATTGGGAGCAAGAAATTGCAGGTTGACAGTAATTATAGATTTGATAAAGATATGGCAGAATCAGCCTGAACAGTAAAATAAGCATCTCTTTCTCGACGAGTCTGAAATCTTTTCCCAGAAAACTAGCACGTATCTCTCTTTTGTATCTGCCTGATACTGCCCTGTACAGAGAGACAAACTTCATTCTTAGACAGCTGAATCCTCAGAGGAACATTTAAAACAGTGGTGTCTAGACCAGTGAAATGTTATGACTCATGCGTGCACAACCTATAACCAATTCCATGCTGTCTTCCTGAGTCTGCACACTGCCTGAAGCAATAGCTCAAAATAATAATAATAAATATATGTAAATACACATATATATTTCTTTTTATTATTTTTTCATTTGGGAGTTGTTATACCACAGTTAAGTTGATTTTGGAGTCAACTATTACTTATTTTATTATCAATTATTTTAACAGGTGGGAGACGTTTAATGAGAGGTTAAGCTAGGAGAAAAGTAGAAGGAATGAGCAGAAAGATATTAGGGATGGAAAAGTCTAAGTGAAACAAAAAAAAAGATGGAGTTACAGAAAAGGGTAACAAGGTCTAAGCAGGAGCAGTCATGAAGGTAAATTGAGGGTGGTAACTCCTCAGGTAAACATAATTTTTTGAAAAGTGAAGAAAAGCCATTTTGGTAGAAAGTTTCATAATTCTGGTCTAGACCATTCCATGACATTAAAACAAAATCCTCCGGTAACATTTGATGAAGAACTAATTGGCATTGAGCCTTGGACAAAGGGTCATTAGAATAGTAATCCTCTAGGCTTCAGGTGTGCAGAGCACCAAAGCATCCCAGCTTACGTCGGGAGGCAACAGGGCTTCTGCCATAGCTGGAGAGAAAAGCAATAAACTAATAAAAGCATTTGCATAGAAGGGAAACCAAACCACCACACTGACTGGTGGAATAGCCAGGCCTTCCTCTCAGGGGAACAGCAGCTTAACCCACGGAAGTTTGCTCAAACAGCAAACATGTGGAATCTTCCGGTAATGGATATATTCAAATGCAGGTGGTCACAAGCCAGGAGTATTAAAGAGAAACCAGGTAAAAATATATTTATAGTTTTTTACTATACTGCTTACTATGCCATTTACTTACTAGTTACTATATTATTTAGCAGTATCCACAAGGTCCTGATATTTCAAGGTTTGACAGAGAAAGGACCCAATTCACTCAGATATGAAAAAAAAAAAAAAAAGTTAGATAACTATGAAGTACCCAAATTCTTCCCTCAGAAATGTCCATACTGCTGCCCTTCAATCAACTGGGCTTCATGGTATGTGTGTGAACATAGAAAACATTTCAACTCACACCAGCTATTCGGCCATTTTTTTTTCCTTATAATAAATCTACTGTATGTTTGCCATAAGCTTCTTTATCAGATATCTCAGGTTTTCTCAACTTCTTTGAATAACTAGAGTAGCTCATAGGTTATTCAAAGGCTTGTGTGTCTACTTTAAGATGAGACAAAGATAATGTAATTCCCCTAACATATCACAGAATCACAGAACGGTTGAGGCTGGAAGGGACCTCTAGAGATCATCTAGTCCAACCCCCCTGCTCCAGCAGGGACACCCAGAGCACGGGG
>JAYECN010713898.1:0-47627 GCA_035222435.1 Microcambeva ribeirae
GCTCCTTTCTTTAAGAAAAAATTCCTGGGTTGTAGAACTGGCGAACTTCACTCTTAGAATGGTGTTTTTTTTTTTTTTTTTTTTTTTCTTATTCTTTCCAGAGAGTGAGGCTGCTGCTAAAAGACTTGAAACTGCTGCCTGGCCTTTCATGCCCCGTGCCATTGCTCTGGTAACTATGGCATGTTGCTTTCACAGGCAACC
The DNA here is from genome assembly GCA_035222435.1 of Microcambeva ribeirae. NCBI lineage: Eukaryota > Metazoa > Chordata > Actinopteri > Siluriformes > Trichomycteridae > Microcambeva > Microcambeva ribeirae. The sequence continues at coordinate 202 of JAYECN010713898.1, forward strand.
ACTGTGTGACAGCACAGAAACTGTTCCTCTTAGACTCTGTCTGTCCTAAGAAGCCAGCAGCAACCTTTCTTGTGTTGCTCCTTACAACTTCGTCCATGGCTGTTGACCTAAGGGTGTGATAAGGTGTAAAAAGCATATCCTCGTGGGAGCCCGGTGACTGGTCTCCGTGGGCATGTCTGTCTTGTGCCAGGCAGAGATCTCTGTCCGTGAATATTCTCAAGAGCTAGTTGCACCGGGATAGAGCTTACTCTGTTTTTCTTAGAAATTTAGTAGTACTGGGTAGCTGGCTTCAATAACTGAGAGCTAATTGGAAAAGACACTTAGGTCTGCCTTGGGAGGAGTTCTGGGAGGTTATTTATTTATTTTTTAAAGGCTATCCTTGAATTATTTCCAGTTCGAGAGACTTAAACAAGCTCTTTTAAGTAGCTATTTCTCTTGTTGCTCTAAGTTTACAAGGTGTCCTGCTCTGATCTACACAGAATGTGATTTTAAGTAACTCATTCTTTTGAGAATGAGAATTTATTTTGAGAAAGAAAACTTCTTTTTTTGCTGTAAGTGAAGAAAAGCAAGGGGTCTCTCTTACACTCATACTGTGCCTCAGTACTGTGGCTGCATTACTCAAGGGGCTGTCAAATACACACAAAACTCTTCAGAACTGGGACCGTCTTCTAGAACTCTGAAAAAGTAGATGGTGACTAGAGTGCATAAATTGGTTGGAAAACAGCAATTGATGTTTTGAGCAGGTTCTAGGCTTCTGAGAATTGAAGATTATCAGCTAGTATATCTACAAGGTAAATTAGGTCATTTTTAATTATTTTTAAGTTTCAATCCAACATAATGATTGGAAGTGCTTGACCGAGCTGACATGAATATGAGTGTTATCCTGAATATTGGCTTTCACCAAGTAAATAAGGCTGTTGTAATGACCAAGAAAAATATGAAAAGAATAATCCAGTTAAGGGACTGTCATCTGAATTTGCAGTAAGTTTGAAATGGAACAGAACTGAATGAAACTGAAATGGTTTCAGGATGCATTTATGCAAAAGAGAACATTACACGTATCATCTGTACTTGAAGTGCTGTGGCTGTGCTGTCTTGGTTTTTACAACATTGGTTTTTGAAGTTGGAGGAATTTTTGTTATAATGTGCTTTGACAGTGAGTTTTTACTAGGTATTATCTCTTTGCCTGCGTTCTCATGTGCTGCCTAAATTAAATGTTTGAAGAAAATGCTGTATGTGATATTTTCTTAGAGCAATAGTAGTCTTTGCAACTTGAGAAATAAGGCCTTAGAAAGACCTGGAGTAATTAGCAAAGAGCCAGCCATACAAATAGGAATGTTTTGTGCTTGTTGTGAGTTGGATTACTGTAAAGAAACTAAAATATTTTCTTAAATTTCTCTTAAATGTAAGTTCTTTGAAACTTGGGTCAAACAGGCATCTTTTAATGGCCGCTATCCTCGAGGCTACAAAAGATACCTGGATGAATTTGTCTAAGTACAAAGAGATGCTGATGGTTTGAGGACAATTGCACAACAAATTTCAAGATGACTTCAATTTATCTCCTACTGAGTCATTATGTCACACTTTTCTTGACACTAAAGAGGCCATTTTGATAGCGGATGGCCTGGAAAAGTATTACTGAGCAGGTGTATCAGGAATTTTTCTCATAATAACTCCAAATAATTCAGACAAATATGGCATGGATGGTTGTTCCTGACATGAGTAAGTATGTAATGTATAGGAATGATTGCCATGGAAGACTGATTTTGAAGAACCTCATTCTTTGTAATAATTGAGTTCCAAATGTATAAAATCCTAATACAGCAACATCATGAAGGTGACACACTTATTTTTTAAGGTACCCTTTTTTTTTTTTTTTTTTTTTTTTTTAACTGATCTTACTAGTAAATGATGCGTGTGAGGAGGTCAGGTAATTGTTTCATACATTGAATAGAATGATCGTTTTATACATTTTAGGTGACATTTGCTGTTGGTGCTTTACTAACAAAGATTAATAGAACTTACCTAGCTTTGGTTTAAGGAGTGGGGCTCACAGCTTTCTTTTCCAGTGCTCATTCTGTAGCTCCAGAGTGGCATTGCAGGTCCTGGAATTTTATAAATGGGGAGGACCAAAAAAGGCTTTGTGCGTTTGTGCTTGAAGCTAAAGCTCCCCGTGTATTTGATCATACAGTAAACCAGCGTATATACTGTTCAAGTGGTATGTAAACTGATCTGGTCTGAAGGTTGCTTTGAAAAGTAAAGAAGGGCAGTATTCAGTTTGGAACTTAATTTGAAATATTCTGGATGATTTGCCATCTGTTCTTTAAAAGCACACGTTAGAACTGGCATTAAATTCTAGGCTGTGTTGGTAAATCAGCAGGTATGTAAGAAAATGCTTTTTCTATCTGTTTTCGAAATAAAATAAAAGTGGATCATGGTTCCAACCTTCCTCAATCCAACCAAAAGTGACCCAGTTTTCAAATCCTTCTCTTTGGAGTCAGGAAAGGGGCACTTCCCCTGAGCAGAAGTCAAAATAGAAAATGTGGGATAGCGTAAATTTAACTCAACCGGCCAGAGACTTCAGTTTTTCTGGCATTGTGTGGATACAAGCGGAGTCAGTAGCAGGAAGAATTTAAGGCCTTTGGATAAGCCCATGTTAAGGCAGCTGATGTAGCAAGATGATTACTTGGAGGTTTGCTGTAAAGCTCTCCCTCCAGGATATAAGAGTTTGTAAAGGGGCAGAGATTACAAAGGAAATGTCCTCGCAGATCTGGTCAAAATGCTGGGAAAGCCTTTGGGAAGAGGAGGAAGAGATTGAGTGAGAACTATGATATATATCTGTAGTTTGCCTGGAGCTTTTCGACTCCAGTGTCTTCAGAAAGTTACCGTCTCAGGCTCCCAAACTGTCACGTCACCTGCAAATAAATGGGTCATGGATCTTGTGCAGTTTTGTTTGTTTTGTGTTTTGCATTATTTTAATGTAACTGAGTTAGCAGATGCCAAAGGATAAAGGTCCAGGATGCTGCAGGAACAGCAAAATAATATACAGTTAAGTTTGGGGAACCTAATTCTTGAACTTGTTCCAGCCTTTATGGGAAATGTTGAAGGACTGCACAAATTAAAACACTTCAAGATAAACTGCTTTCTTCTAAAAATTCAGTGTATTTTCAGAATGTAAAAGCATTCCAGAATGTGCTACTGCCACTGTGTGCATTGTCCGTATTACTGTACTGATATCTGTCTTCTGCTCTGTCTGTAGTAACATTTTTCTTAGCCTCGAGGCTTAACAAAAAACGTAAAGCTTGAAAGTAAAGGAGCACTGAAGGAGCAGTTGAGTGAAAGGGAACCAACCCAGAGCCAGCGAGTAGGTGGGGGTGAGTAGGTGGTTTCATGGATTTCATGGGTTTTGACGTGCAGTCCTAGGCCAAATAAGTGCATAAAAATCAATTTGTCATATCTTGCTGTCTTAAATTGAGTATAAATTATGAAAGTAAAGGGAAAGGGATCTAATATGTGAGAGCGATGGGAGCGGGGGAGGAAAGTTGAGTAATCGGTGTCCGTGGCGGTGTTCGAGGTGTGCCAGGATGAGGCCCTGAGCAGCGGCTTCTCTGAGCAGTTCTTCCCTACCTAAATTGTGCTATGAATTTCTATCCCGCAAATTCAATCCTGCTAGCTGCAATTGTGTTTTTGTTTACAAAACTGCATGAAAGATAGGATGGCAAAACAATAGTACTTTGCCATATGTTTTAAAAGCTGGAAGATCAAACCTGTAGTATGGATGCTTACTGGAAATCTATTTGTAAGTGTATTCAGGTGAGTTACACTGTCCTTTTTCTCTTGAGTTTCTGAAAACAGAAACTGAAAGAATGGGAAGGCAGAAAAAAAACATGATGTGCAGGCCGACAGATCTTTAAATCTCACCTGGAGATTCTTTTTGGTGAAAGTCAGGAGTAAAGGATTGATTTGATACCAAAGTGGCAAGGGGATAACTGTATTCTTTCTCATGGAATAAATGAGAATGGATGAAATTTGCTAAATTCTGGAGCTGGTGCGGAAGAGCTGCTAACGTACATGCTGTGCTTGCAGCGCTCAGGGCGCTGCGGCGTTTGCGAGCAGCACAGTTGCGCTGCAGCCTCCCTGGCGCCCGTCTCGCTCGCGGGGCCGCTGTGCGCCTTGCGGCACCATGTGCGCATGTTGGGCGCGCCATGAGCGCTGCTCTTTTAACAGTATGAAAATACTTGCAGAGTGTGATTGGAAGTAGCAGCAATACGGTCCTGTGTATGAAGAGCTAAGTGTTTTCCTCATGGTTAAAACCTCGGATTGGCAATGTCGTTTGTGCCGCTTCCCCCAGGCACATCCTGCCTTCCCCAGGGTATAGGCCCTTTTCCAGGCTTGCAGAGCAGCTGCAGCATCTGCTGCCAGCTCAGTGAGGATGAGTGGGTGACAGAAATGGCCAGACTTGTACTCCTGCTGCTTCAAGTTACTTTTCCTAAATTGTAGTCGCCCTTTCTGCATTTGTGAGATGACCGCCTAAATCAAATGACAGGACCGGGTTTGGGAGCCATACCTCATAACTGGAAGAGCTTTAATCACTTTTTACCCTTTCTTCACTCTGCACCTCAGCTTCTGGTGCAAAATCCCACTAGAGCTGGTGCTGTGAAGCCCCAAGGAGACAGGAGGTTTGGAGGTGAGGCTCTGCACCCCCTCCAGGCAGGGAGTTTCACCCTCAGTGAGGTTTTGTACACATTTGTGTCTCCTTCCTTGCTTTGCTCTTCATGTTTTTAAGCAAGCAGAGACAGCTGTGCTCCCATCTCTATGGGGAACGGAAGGGCCTCGGCAGCCTTCGGGGTTGCTGCCTTAAGTTCCGCTCGCGCTGGAAGCAGGTGGTCAGCGCAAACGAGGACTGTGTGAGCTGTGCTTCCTTTTGCCTGGCAGCTAAACTTTCTTCAGCAGCAGCAACAAATTGCACCACAGTCCACAAAACTCAAGCATCAGCCAGCATGTGTTGCTGATAAGGCTTTGAGAGGATCCCTGATGGTTCGTGTGGAGAGGAGGTTGGCAAAGGTCGGCGGGCGCCCGCGGCGTGGGGAGCGTCCGGCACCCTGCTCCCTTCGCAGCGGGTTTCCTGCACGCCGTGGGGAAGGGGCTCTGTGTGTGGAGGAGTGGAAAACGCTACGGTGGTGCTTGGTATCTAGCCAGGCATCTGGGGCATCAGTGTTTAATTTGAACAGCCATCTATCTATCTACCCATCGAGGAAGGTGTTTGAGTACAGGACCGCCAGTGTGTCTCTGCTCCTCATAAAATGCTGTATTCCCTCAAAGCCTGACGGGCCTGATTTTCTTCCCCAAACTTCCCCTCCTTTAAAATGATACCATTAACTTGGATATTAAATAATTTGCCATATATAGTTAGTATTTTTCTCTGGGATGTTTTGTGTGTTGTTGTGAACATTTGAAGACAGATAATGATGAACCTAGTAAAATATGGGCATATTTTTACTACCAAGCAGTATTCTAGTGGGAATGGTAATAATAATAAGCTGGAACTTATTTATTAGAATTCATTTCTGACTTGAAGTAGGAAAAAAACAATCCTAACAAGATGAAAAAGAAAGCCTGGAGGAATAAATGAGGTTAGGTAGCTGTGTGTGTGTAAATTTATTACTTAGTGATGTTCAGAAGTTTGTGGAAGGACATGAGCACCTGAATGTGCTCAAATAACTTATTGAACTTCTGATCAAGAATATAAAATAATATTTTAATCAACTGATGGAATAATTTCTAGAATCATTTCAGTTGTACCTGGTTAAAAAAAAATCTTGGATTCTCATCTCTATTTTGAGAGAAACAAGTGAGTTAATGCAAAACTTGAGCAAAGCAGCCTATCTGACAAACATTGACATCTAAATTTGAGCCCTTGAGTATGTTCCTTCTGAGTTGTGCCTGCAGCACTAGAGATGGTGTCTCGGTGGGAAGAATTTGATTATTCAGAGGTTTAAGTCATCTTACTGCAAAGAGACTGTGAGAGCCAAGCTGTGTGTGATGGTGGACTACTTCTCTGTTTAAAACTTAATTGCAAATTCCTTAACTGGACTTCCATGGTTTAAAAAAAAAAAAAGTTTCATATATGAAATATGAAAGAGCTGTTCCAGCTGAAAATGAGTTGTTTGTTGTTGTTTTGTAGAAAACACTACAAAATGTTTCCTAGAGGCCTGTGTTGCTTATCTTATTATCTGTGTTTCCCCATGGAAAGACACCACGCAGGCTAGTGTAATGCAACCTCCCCAGAGAACTGCAACTGTGGAATAAACCTCGGTCTCTTCAGGAGGTGTTTTTCTAGAGAACTTTATTTTCCTCCAAACATAAGTGATACAGATTTCTTTTTAGTTGGTGATTTGATATAGTACGTCTGTCTGATATTTTCATAAATAAAATACATTTTTTGCATGTGTGACTGTAGCTTTCCAAAGCAGAGTTAATGCCAACTGCAGGGACCTGGCCCTGTAAACCCTTGACGGAAAGTGCTCTGCTTGCTGCTCTGAGGAAGCTTGGTGTGCCAGGAAGGAGCAGGTATAAATCTCTCTTCTAAAGCATGTATCACAACAATTTTAAGTGCCTAAAATTAAATACCTAACTATGCTGCTCATGTATAGTTTCAGAACTCCAGAAGCTCCCATTAAAGAAATGAGTTTAAATGGAGAGAAAGCTCCTGTAACACTTAGCAGAGACCAAGTTATGGGAACTGCTATTGCATGTAATTTTGGCTTCAGTCCTAAAACAAAGGCTGATATTGTGCTGGCCTGTAAATATTGTCTGTTAATTCTCAGAAATGTCACCTGGGCTGTCTCGTTTCCTTTTGATGCTTGCTTAGTATTGGATGGAGGAGGGGGAAAGGTCTTGTAATTAGCGGTTGCTTAATATTGGATGGAGGAGGGGGAAAGGTCTTGTAATTAGCAGTTAACCTTTTAAAATGTGAGCTTTAGCTGTGTAAAATGCATAACCTGTGACAATAGCGGTGGTGGTTAGTGCAGGGTGATATCATTTGTTAGGTGGATGACGAATATTGTGTGGCTTGGCGTACATCTAATTAGCACTTATTACACAGTGTTTTTCCGACTGATTTGGGTATTTTAGTAACCTGCTAGTCGTCTTCCCTGAAGAGAACCAGACACAAGTAAAATTGCTTTGTTAAAGTAAAAATGAGATGAGTTTCATCTCTAAAGAGATGGTGTTATCATAAAAGTGTCTCCCCCACAGGCAACGTTTTCCATTAAGAGTGAAAGATTTAATGAATGTCCATTACCAAAGAAAGGGATTTCTTCTGATAATAGATAGGCAGTGAGTTCCAGGCACACTTGTATTCTCAAGTTTTTTTACAGAACAGGTACATGAAGGTGCGCTTTTTTTTTTTTTTTTTTATATATATGCTACCTGTACATGTTGTGCTCTCTTTAATGGCATTTCTCTAAGCATCTTGCTTTTTTGATCTTTGCTCTTGTGCTCACCCCTCTGTCTGCCCCCAGTTTAAGGGATTTAGAGAGTTGTTTGATCAGGCTGCAAAACTTTCTAAAACACAGCTTATTCACAGAAATAAATAGCAAAGTCTGGAATGCCATTTCCTTCTCTCCTTGTTTGTATTGTTTCATCAAAGGCACAAAGAAATGTGGGGAGAGATGCTGGCTAACAAGGATACTGTGCTTTTGTGAAAATGTCAGCCTCATTTTGTTTTATGCCTTCTTTACCTCCTGTTCCCTGCTCAAGATGCCAGCTTGAGTATTGCTGGAACTGTAACTTGATGCAGAACTGATAGATTCCAATTTTTTGTCCCCCTTCTCCTGTAAGGGACTTTATTGTGCTAATGAGATTAGTGCCTGTTGCAGACCGGATGGATCCTTCTTGATCCTTATTACCTTGGATACATGTGTTAGGGTCCCATCAACCTTGGGGGAGAGAGAGCACTTCATATTTTGATATAATTTCTATTATTAAGCGTACAGCATGATTGCTAGCAATGTCTGAGACTTAGCATGGATTTGGACTACACGTGTGTGAGATAATATCCCATGGCAAGGGCTGAGAGATCTGTCAGGCGATAGTCATCTCGGTAGTTACTTGCATAGAGTGCTCTAGGTAGTGCTGACTGTAATGAAGATTGCTTGTTTTCTATAATAACAGTGAGTATTCAGTCACTCAATGCTGACAACTTTTTGTCATAATATTTTCCATGCTCTAAGCCCTTGGTTGTCTTAAACAAACCAAAATGCTCAAACCTATCCATGAGAAAGATATCCAAGAGCACAATACTAGGAGAAAATAGATTTTGGCCACGCTAAATTCTCTTGGCTTCTATTTAGAAAGTTTGGGCTTCTATTGGTTTTAGTGTGTACCTGACAATATTTTAGGTTATGGCTCTTTGTACAGATCTTCTACATGTCACCTTGACAGATTAAAATTGGCTAAGTTGAAAGCAATTTGAAGAGTAACGGGTAGCTTGTAGTCAGTCAAGGCTTGCTTTGGCACAGATCCTGCCCATCCTCACAGTTTAATTTAGTCCCATGCACAGATAATGCCATGCTTTCAAACTCACATTGTGGCACTTAAATTTCCTAGGGACTCAATGCTGTAGTTCTGGATGCTTTATAAAAGCTCTGGGAAGGAGACAATAGGTCTCATTTTATGCACTGAGTCATAGAAAAATAAAAGCCGCTCCAAGTTCATGTTCATTGAGCATCCGTGGGGCAGCCCGGCAACGGGGCCCAGCACGCGCACAAACGTGTGCCTAGCACTCGTAAAACATGTGCCCAGCAAACAAGTGAGTGCCTGTAAAAGTAGAGCTTGGGAGACACGTCTGTGTCCAATGATATTTTTTTTTTAATGACTGAAACAGAAATAGAATGGAGCAGGGTGACATTACGCTGCTGTTCTGAGGTCAGCCTTTCTGCTCTTCAGTTTCTAATTCAGTCCTTTCCTACCAGCTTTGTAAGCCAATGCCCCTTAGTATATACTGATTAGTTCACACTGATGCTCTCCTGTGTCTTGAATATGGGCATTTCTTTTAAGTGTGCTCTTCGGAATATAAATTAAAAAAAGGAGTAAACTAAATCTCTTGATTCAGGGAAAAAAATGTTTTATTTATGTAACTAAGTTTGTCTGGAGTGTTTCCAGTAAGCAAAATATTTCACATAAAATGAAGGAAAATATTTTGTGTTTTCATTAGCTTAATGGGTGCTCAAGAATATTAATTTGGAGCTTACTTAGTTCATGGAAGGAACTGAATATGTTACTGAAACAAAATGAAAATGCTATAACAGAAATTTGCCTTTTTTTTTTTTTTTTTTTAAAGGACTTTTTGGAGCTGATGGAACAGAGAATTCATTGATTTCTTGGAATTGGTTGTACTGCCTTAGAGGTGGGAGGTGAATAAAGTAGCGAAGATGGCCGTAATTTAGACTTTTCAATCTCTGTGCTTGGAGTACTTGCTTTTACAGTAAGTGTATAAAAAAGTATTTGTACACTGACTTTATCAAAACTGCCTCTTTTGTAAACTCTTTTTTATCCTACTGATAAAGAAACTGACAGGTACAGTTGGTATATAAGGAAGGAAAAACCTAGGAGAATTCAAGGCATGAACTCCATCTGTTGCAAGGATGAGGAATCATCAGATCTGTTCTGGGAGTTTGGAGTTGACCCCCAGACATGTGTCACCCTTGGTGCAGGTTTCTCTTGCCGAGTACAAGACAGTTTTCTTGGCAAATGTGAAACTTGGTGAGCTTTTTTCCAGATTCCTGTGGTTGATTTGCCCAATATAGCAACATGCTCCTTGTGCCGTGGGCTCTTCTCTATGTTCTGTGCCACTGTTGACTTCAGGTGGGATGTTTGGTCTATGGTGATGAGATTTTTTTTAAGAATATATTCATGCTATTCATAGTAAGCAAACAGTTGAAAGTGAATAAAGGCAAAATCAGGAGGAAAAAAAGCCATTTATTTGCGCATTGCGCAAACCCCGTAGCCAACAGTTACTCTGTGTTGGTTTCTGTGTCCTTGCTGACTTCCTACACTCAGCTTTATTTTTTTTTTTGTATTTCTTCAACTCTCAATGAAACTTTTAATACCTGCGACTTTTCCCTTTAAAATAGCAACAAACTGCTGTTTCTAACAAACTTTACTTTGCAAAGTTTTTACTCTTTTTTTTTTTTTTTTTTTTTTTTTTTTCCTTCAAGATAGAACTACTCTTTTCCACATCATTAAATTTTAACATTTCACATTTTCAAGTATTTGGCTACTAACACAGCATTGCTTTTAATGAGAAAACTCAGAGCTGATTTCTCGCCAGCTGTCACAGTTAAATAGCTTGACATTAAAAGCTATCAGAAAGAGAGAGAGAGAGAAGCAGTAAAAGACATTAATGGCTATATAAAATGTTTGTTAGAAAATATATAGATATTCCATGTTTACAGTTTCAAAGACAATAAATTATAGCTGCACTATTAATTTTTTCCCTTAACTTTAAATAAAGTATGTGACAGTCATAGGAAAACGTGTTTTCTCCTAATTTTTTCAGTTTCTGTTCCCAATTCTCTTCCCCTTTCCCTTGCAAGACTTGCTTGGCATTATTGACCTTGATACTTTAGGATGATCAAACATTAAGAAATGATCAGTTTCAAGATTTTTATTTTTGTTGTTTGTTTTGGCTATACTCTGTTCTTTTTTTAAAAAAATCCTATTAAAAATATAACTGAGTATATATAAAAAAAAGTATAAAAATATAACAATATTTAAAAACTTTCAAGGTGACAAATCGTTTTCCCACTTTCTGGGGATCCTGAAAGTGCTTTTTTACTTGGAAGTATAGTTACTAGAAAGCGGCAGAGCTTATTGCTAGTTTGGCAAATTGTTAGGAAGGAGGTTAAGGAGGAGAGTTTGTAGGGCAGTTTGGGAGGTGCATGAGTGATGTGAACGAAGGCACCAAAGACTTGGTATTTTTGCGTGGTGCTTTTGTTTGTTTTTACTTAAGTAATACTTCAAATTTTGAATTCCTTCGGTATTAGAGCCTTTACTGTGTATAAGGCAAAGCCCATTAATGAGATGCTTATATGCGATGAAGCCTTTAGACTCGGTGCTGGTTAGGGGCGTGCATTTTTAGTGGGCACTTTCAAACGAGCGTGATAGTTGGCAGAGTCCTTTTCCTGCTGCACAGTGTACTCTTTCTGTGCATCATATACCCAGTGTAATCTCTGATTTGTGAAAAACAGACAGACCGCCTCACACACACTTTGCCTGGTAGATTTGCACTCTGCAGCACTATGTTGTTATATTTGAAACAGGATTTTACGTACGATGCGTTTTTCAACATGAGGTATGGAACCAAGTGCTGCTGTTGGTAAGGGTGGAGGTGATGTTAGGAGGCAGCTTTTGTCCACGCACGTGGCTTGGGACATCCTCTGCCCTCTGCGATGCCTTCCCTGGGAAGCTTTGTCTAGCAAGGGCTCCTGGGCACTCGTCTGCTGTGCGCTGCGTTTCAATCCTCTGATTTTGTCTGTTTGTAGGGACAAATATCCTTTTACTCATTCTCATGTAAAAACCTTCTTGTTGACAAGCACGTGCCGGAGCTTTGGAGCCGGGAAGGAGTTTGGCGCTGTTTGGATGCACGAGAAGGTGCCTGCGACCCCATGTCGCTTCCCCCTTGCTCGCGGAGGTGGCACTTTAGAGGAGGGTGAACGGTGCTGAGCGTTTTGGGCAGCTTTATCCTCGGGACAGGATGAAACACTGATCAGCAGGGCAAGTGCTGAGAGGGGCAGAGGGGCTCCTTATCTGACTGCTGCTTAGCGTGCCCCTGGAGGGGCTTTTCACTTGTCAGATGGCTTCAGCGTGAAACGAGCCCTCTTAAAGGGTGCTCCTTTCACTGGCGATTAATCCCTACTTCAAAGGAAGGTCTATATTTAAGTGGATGACACACATGGTAGTCTGATCTTCTCAAGGAAGAATAGGGGCTTTAACAACAACAGAAAAATGCTGAGTAGCTGCCTGCTAAAAGTGGTGCTGTCAGGAGTTATTAATCCTGTCAAAAGTGTGGACAGTGCTAAGGCCAAAAAAGGCAGTGCCAAACCCATTGCCTTGTTCCTTCCTTTTGTAAAAGCAATATAAAGACACAAGATTGAATATTGCGTCCTTGTAATATTGATGGGACCTTTGCTCTTAGTCCTGCAAACTGGCAGCGCCTCATAAGCAGCTCATCTGTCCCCCAAAATGCAGGTTTTATAGTGCTGGCAATTCTATTAATGGCACATGGTGATAAGGGACTTGTCATCCGGCTCCCTGTCAGCCCTCCCCTGCTTGCTTTGACATTAAAAGCATATCCCCTGTGTCATCTGAGGCAAGCTCAGGGCTTAGACTCTTAATGTTGATAGTACTGGGACAGGAAAATTTTATTCCCCTTACAACTCTTATTCCTCGGTCAGACCAGAATCTACTTTAAACCTTGTATTAAACTTGTAATCGTGTTTATGTAGATTGGTTTGTATTTTGTAATTTGCCAGTTCTACCAGAAATTTCCTATGGTATACTTGCCATTTCTGTTTACTGTCCCAGAATCTGGCAGAGCCGCTCCAAACAGAAACTGGAAGTTTTGAATATTGACATCTTCAAGTAATTTTATTTGGCAATTTACAGGTAGTAGAGAATTGATAGCTACTTACGATAAATGGGAAAAGTCTGTAAATGTTACATGTAAAACAGTGCTAGAAGGTTGTTTTCAGCTCTCCTCCTGTTCTGGTATGTTGTGTGCTTCTGTAGCTCGCGTAGGGCAGGGATTGCAGTGCTCCTGTGAAATCTCCAATTATTTGAGGCCTGGCAATTATGCGTGTTATTGATCAGCATGCCTGAGACTAGTCAGGCACAATCAATGACATGTGACCCTGGGAGGTCTCTCGTGTGCTAATTCAAAGCTCTTGGATAATTTGGGAACAATAGCATAAGCCTTTGTAGGCTTAGGATGTTTGTGGTGGAATTAATGCACTTGCTAGTTCAAGCTACAGGCTTTGCATGCCAAATGTCAGCTTAGTTCTCGGTTAAACAGTTTGCTTTAACATGTCACTTGGAAACCTGTAAAATTGCAATTTTCATGTCAGTCAAATTTCCAATACTAACCGAACATTTCTTTGTTAATAATACAGAAAAGGCTTGACCAGGGAAGCCTTTCAGCGCTACGGCAATTCCTAAGTTTCTTAAATAGGTGGAATAAATATAGCCTAGTAACTTAATGACTACCTCAGTGGTCTCAAGGTCAAAATTTAGTGAAATGTAATTACTTAATCTTTGTTAGGCAGCATGGCATGAGAGATTTTACTTCTTTCCTGTCTTGAAGCTTTCTTCATTTATTTTATTTGATTTACTATTTTAGGAGAACTAAATTGCATCAGAATGAATTTTGAGAGGGAGGTGGCATAGCACGAGGTTTTACCGGGCACGCATAGACTATGATGTGGTTAGTATGTGAAGAAAACGTTGTAGTGCAAATCTGGTATAATGTAGTCTTGCTTCCTGCATGCCTGCTGTTCAGGTGTCACTCGGCCTCAGTGCAAGGGGGAACCTAAAAAAAGTCAATTGGCTTGATTTTCTAGCAGCCCTTTTGGCTAAATAGAGCAAGATTAAAAAATTCTCAGTTCTAGTTGCATGATGTAAGAGAATTCACCTTTCCACGCACCTTTCTGGGGACTCAACAGGTTCTGCTGCAAGAGTTGATACAACAAGGACAAGTGAATTTATAGGAGTCATCAGGATTGTGCTATGTTGTTATGTCCTGAAATTTCTTCAGCAGTTTTTGCTTATGAGATCATTTAGTTCAATTGATATAAATATTGTTCTTTTAATTTTTATTTTTTTGCAAACCTTGATCCTTGTCAGAACATTTTTACCACATTTGGAATAACTGAAACAAGTAAAACACGTTGATGAAAATGTCAATCAGAGTTTCCAAACCCCTTTCCTCACAAATAGGAGTTCTGACAGTTATGTCAAAAATTGCTCTTGAGTGAAATCCGGCCAGCTCGGTCTCACTCAACTTCAGTTTTCTCTTGAAATAAAGTCTCCATTCATGGAAGTTAAACTGTGGAAGCGGTCTCTGGAAGTGAGGTTCTGGCCAGCCCGATCTGACAGGGCTCCATTAATGACCGTTTTGATGTCTGTACAGTTGAATTTAACTATGGTGAAGGACACTGCAGCATGGGCTGGGGGTCAACCTGGCACACGTCTTCCAGTGAATCTTCTCTCTTTGCAGGAGGAACGAGGTGTCTGGCTGGATGGGCAAGAGGGGAAATGACTTTGAGGCCTGACCTGTGGATCCTCTTAGTCCCCAGGCATAAGTATAATAACTCCTCAGATGGGGTAACTCATCTGCGTGTCCTAGGAGGAGATGGATCACTTGCAATGTTGTGGTTGCACTTCGCTATCCCACAGCGAGTTCATGCAGTGAAGCACTTGGTAGGATAGGTGCAATAGTATGCTTAATAGCTTACATGTGCCCATATTTAAGGGGAATTGTAAGTTCTGTTGGTAGGAACAGAGGTGATTACTTATCATTCCTAAGCTGGAAAGCTTCAGCTTAAATTCAAGATCACAGCAAGAATTAGGTGAGGTGGTTCAGCAGCTGTGACTACCAAGGTTCCTCCTCCTCGCCAAGCAGCTGCAGCACCCACGCCAGTGTCCGTGCTCTGTTGCACTGAGATGGGGCTGGCTGGATGGCTTTGTGGTCGTGATAAGTCAATTAGCTCTTTAGTTAATTAGATAAGCAAGAAGCTTTATGAGTAAAGTAGATCATGTGAGATGGCTGTTTGTTTCTATAGACGTTCTTCCTTTTTGGTTAATAACAGGTAAAAATTACATGTGGTCTTTCTCTGCTGGATTGTCCCCAGGGTAGTTAAGTCTTTGGTAATTACAGGAACCCATAGCTTTCTAGAATATGTGGAAGTAATTCTACAAAATTCACCTCAGATCATGCAGAATAAAGGAAAAGGTAGAAAACATCCTGCAATGCTAAAGAAAGCAGTAACCAAAGCACAGCTTGTGATTGGTTTACATCGTGCCCCTTGAATCTCCTCGCAAAAGATGTTATGATCTAGATTAAAAAATGTTTTTTCTAGGTGTTCTCAGCTTCTTGAAATGTCTGTTATATCTTGTTGTTCACCCTCAGGTTTATAAGAGCCACTTGTTTTTTATTTTCTGCAAATAAAAGTGTTATTAGTCATCTTTCCTATAGGCTGAATTCGCATTTAAACAGAAAGTGGTGTAAGTTTCGTGCTTCTGGTGTCTCGGTCCTCCAGGTTACCAACCATGAGCTTCTCAGACAAGGCATCTGTGCAGGCACCATCACTGAGATATGATATTGCTTACCTTGGTTCCTGACGATAGACCTGTGGTCTTCCAGCATTTCCTTTCCTCTTTCTGAGTGCTTGGGTTGTCGTCACTAATACTCTTAGTGGGTCTTATTGCATTTTATGACATTTATTTTCAGAGATGAGAGCTGCATTTTTTCTCTTGGAGGTCTGGTAATACAAGATGCCATAATGTGAAGTGTTTCCGCCTACTTGGATCTCATTCTGAAAACAGTTCTGCAGTTGCTTTTATTAAACTGTTAATTTTACTGTCTGAGTTATAAAATACTACGCAGCAATCAGAATGCACAATTTCTGTCCAGTGTAAAATCAGCAATAAAATTCGATAATCTGAGCATGTCAACTAGCAAAGCAATAAAGAGAGAACTTTCAAAGAAAGTGTTTTCTGTTTAAGTAGCTTTTCCATCTGTAAAAGGTGCATGAAAAGCAAAGATTCAACAGAAAACCTAAACAAAACTTGCTGGTATAATAAGATGTGGCTACAGAAAAACAGGACTTTTATCTAGCCTCTCTGAGGCCTGTTTCTAGTCCTGCAGCCTTCCTGATGGACTATTCTGGAGTGTATGTTAAATACCAGGTTGCACAAGGACCTTTGCAAGGTCATCTTGGCAGGTAGAGTCTAATTTGACACACCACTAGCTGATCAGTTCCACAGAGATGGGAATTCAGCATATAGAAAAATCTATTGCTCTTTCCTGACAGAGGGTTTTACAGCATTTATTGGGGCTAAAATAACTTTTACAATTAGAAAGAGTTTATTAGAGGTTTCATAAAATATATACTTAATCTGGCAAATCAAGTTTTCCATACAATTGAGCTTTTACTCAATTGCTCTAGAGAGAAAGTGCCAATAAACCAGCCAGTGTGAAAGAAGAGACGTCTCCCAGCGATGCTCGCTGATCTTTAGAGAAGCATCAACACCTGCCCACCAGGAGCCCTGTTCTGTCAGAAGCAGCTCTATGAATGGACTGGTGGGTTTTGCTTTGTTTTTATTCTTTTGTTTCCAAAATACATGGTAAGTTGTAGCCATGTAGAAAGGAACTACCATTTGTTTTTGCACTGAGGTATATATATGCACTTTTTGTTGCTTATTTGATGTGTACATCAGCTTTCAGCAATGTTACATAGATTTCAACTTGCCCGCAATGCGCGCGCTTAAAGCAGTGAGTACACTGGGCTGGCCTAAGGAGGTGAATACGGTTAAAGCTTATTCCGGAAAGTGCAATTTGATTATATGAATTATTTTTTTGGAGGGGAGTAAGGCAAGAAAAAGGAACTGAATTAATCCTGATATAACCATATATATATATATAATCAGTGGACTGATTTATGGGTTCTAGTTGAAAAGCCTGTGCTGTAGTAGTGTGGAAATGCTCATTGCTTGTAGGAATGCATAGATCTAATGTACATTTGAATTTTGCTCCCAAGTACCCCTATATCAGGCACTGGTGTTAGGTAAACTTTTCTGATGTGTGAACAGTGTTTTCTTCAAGATGCTTTAAAGCGAAGTGTCATTTAACCCACTAATCCTACCTTTCATGATACTGCAGCACATACTAATTAAAGGTAGAAACAGATAAGTAGACTTGTCATTTTAAGCAAACTTTTGGAAACCTGATGGGTTTCTCATTTTCTTGGCTAGCAGGATGTCAAGACTTGGGTAACCTGGGATTTTTGGTTCTTTTCTACTTTAAATTTTAAAATTAGAAATATAAAATGCTCCATAATATTTGACAATATGTGCAGAAATACAGTGTTTCTGACACAGTCTCCTTTTTTGTCAAACTTTTTGTTTTGCAAAGCATGAACAGCATGTGAAGCTCTTCAGTGTGAAAAGCAGCAGAAAGAAAGTTGGGATGCAGCAATTCATTTCCTTTTCTCTTTTTACTCTGTTCGTCATTAAAGTAAATTATAAGTAATAACATTAAACTATCAAAAAAAGGGCCAAAGGAGATAGTAATTCAGCAGCTGGTTAAAAAGAAAAGGTTGCAAAAGGTCATAGTTGAATACTGATCTGTTACAGAACACTGAAAAATCTCTGGCTGCAGACAGACCTCTTGCCTGCCAGACGCTGTGCAAAATGCCTGGTAGTGCTGCAGGATGTTACGTAGAGCTGTCTATGGTATCTCTGCAGACGCTGCCCTTCTGAGCATATTTTGCTGTTGACAAACAAGCAGGTCTGTGCTGCATTTGATGTGAGATCTTGTGTTGCAAAATGCCTTCACTTCTGGCCTACGAGAGTTGGGTAGTACATGCAGAATTTAGGGATTTTGTGTAAATTTGAACGTACTTCTAAATGCGGAATTCTTCCCCAGACGCTTTTACTTTGAGACATTATGGTGCTTTTTACATAATCATGTAAATTAGTTCACAAAACCAGCAGTTCGTATGTGAAAACTTTAAATTCATGCTGCTGATTGGCAATTAGCATATGGTGTAGTTTAGCATTTAAGGCACTTGCTCCATAGGATATCCAAGCGAAACGTTTCAGTTGTCTGTTTTATGATTAGCCACTTTGTAAAACATCTCCCGTGTTACAGAAGCCTCCAATTCCCTCTGAAAGCGCTTTGCTCTGTTTGAGCATCCAGTGCTGGGTTTAACAAAGTGGAAGCAGAGGGGGGAAGAGAAGAGAAGCAGTTTGGACCGGTACCATCTCCTTTTGGGCCCGCAAAGCCTGTGAACCTGCGAGTGCTTGTGCAGGTGGGGTGGTGCGTGCCCAGTGCCGGGGCTGTGAGGGCTGTGTGTCTCCTGCTGCTGTTTATGTAACAGGGTTTGGAACAAGCAGCTTTTCAGGTTCCCAGGTGCTAAAGTGGTTTTAATCAACACCTTGTTTTGTGTAGGGTGAAAGCTGCTAAATAGGGTGCTGTGTTTCCTGCTCAAAACTGCACCTGGTTAGGAAAAAAGCCAGGTTTAGAATATATGCTGAAAAGGCAAATTTTCTTTTTCAAGTTTCCTTCTTTTTTTAAGTTTTTTTTTTTTTCTTTTTTTAATTAAGACTCTGATAGCACTTGGCAATATTTAAGTGAAGGAATGGGAATTAATAAAAGAAAAAGCAATTTTAACATGAAAGCCTGCAAATCCCTGGGCTTCCTGGGTAGGACAGAGCTGGCCAAGCTGGCGAAGGTCCAGCAGAGAGGGCAGCCAGGAGGACATCCTGCCTTTCGGAATGGCTGTGGATTAGCTGACGTGTGAGTGCAGAGATTGAGAGGGGCCACAAAGAGGAGGAGGGGGTGGGTGTGGAGGAGGAAGCACTGCAGGAGATGCTGCTCCCTGTAGGCAAGGTGCAGCAAAGGAAGGGACAATGCAGGGCGGGAGACCTGAGCAGGTTGTGGGGGCCCGTACCCCTGGGAGACCTCGTGGGTCTCCTTGCTCCTCTCCCGGGAAGAGGTGGCTCTGTGGGATGGTTCAGCTGCAGGCGTGCAGGACAGCCCAAGTTCAGATAAGGAAGTCTCTGGGCTCGCAGTTCGGTGTGGACAGACTGCATGGTTATGGTCCTCTCCCTTCCATGGAAATGCACGCTGGACCAATTTTCATTTTGCCTAATTTGCGCGGTACATGTTATCAGCAGGGATGGTCTTATAAATTGTGCTGAATTCAGCTGCTTTTTTATATCTAACTTATTTCTACTTGAAGGGGCTTGCATAAGGTCATATAGGTGCTCAGTAATAACTCTTTGCATGTAAAGAACCCAAAGGTAGAAATATCTCGCATAGAGCATGACTTTGACAAAAGTGGCCTCTCTCCTGCTTGCTACTGTATTTGCTTTTTATGCAGGTGTTTTTTTATGCTCGTTTTATACTCGACAAGGATCCTCACGCCCTCGGAGCTGTGCTCTCAAACGTTCGCTGCAGGAAGAACAGGATCCCCCGAGCACTTGTCGGAGCTGGCGCTCCGCAGCGCAGCTTTAGGCTGAAAGATGTGGGGATTTTTATCCTCTTGAAGCTGCTAAGTGGTTCCAGCATCTACCTTGAGAGTCGGTGTGAAGGGTGACAACCTGTCCACAAAATACCGAAGCTTTGTCTCGCTTTGTAGAGGAAGCTCCTTGCTTTGCTGTGAAACGAGAACAGAGTGGGTCACTAAGGACTGGCCCATCGCTTGGTCTGGCTGTGCTTTGGGGAAGGCTTCAAGAGCAAAGTGTGACTCTAGGCATATTGTTGCCTCTGCTCTATCTCTTCTAGCCTTCCAGTTTTCTCTGCTGTGAAAACCATGTGTTTCTGTCTTGTGCTGTAGGAACTGAACCATATCACCAGGAGGAAGATTCTTCCAAGTATTAGAAAGATAGCATTACTGGAGAAAAATATCATTTAATACCCAAGTCAAGGTTGATTTCTTCCATCAGAAACAATGGCATCGTGTTTTAGTCCTCAGTGTGTGTATTTCACAAGCACAAGTGTCTCAGTTTATAGATATATGCAGGTTTAAAAGCCATTTATAAGAACTTGCTTCTTTCAGACAAGAAATTTTTTATAGATCATCTGACTCTATGTTGAAAAAGTAGTGATAAATGTAGGGTATTTTCATGGGAGTTAATCTATTATTCTGTGGAAATGAGTTTTTAGTTTTTATCTAATTCTGGTATTTTTAGATAAACTCAGCAAAAAATTGACTGTATCTAATGTAAAAATGGAAAAATAGCTCATTTGTTAGGGCTGCCTATCTTTATTAGACTTGCTCTTTGTAGAGTTAAAAACTTAGTGATTAGTGTACTATCAAAGGATATTTACTTGGCACCTTGTAAAAAGATGAATTAAGCAGCTTACCTTGGTGCTTAGAGACTAAACAGAGTCTGAATTGATACTGAACAAAATTTTCTTCTTCTTTGTGACTCATATTTCTTTCAACTATAAAATCTGTATCAAAGAAGAAAGCTCCATGGTACCTTTCTGACAACCTCTTAATCTCCCTGTGATTCCGGGCAGAGCTACAATGCAGCAGTGTGGTGCTACCTGGGTTTTCATCTCGATGCTTTGGAGGTCCCTTGCAGGTAATCCCACAAGGAAAGGGAGCCCTCAGGAGTGGTGCGTGGCTGGGGGACGGTGCCATGCCCAGGAATCCTGCAGCCTCTTGGGGTGCTTCGTGTTGCTGGCAGCGGTGAGGGGAGGTGCCAGCGAAATGGGCACCTGCAAACCTTGAAGGTTGGTCACTCTGAAAGGACGCGTTTGGAACCGCTGCCGCTTAGCTCATGTGGTGTATTTTCAGTAAGAGAAGTAGCTAGTGTCAACTAAGGTTAAACTGAGGTAGCTGCTGAGACCTGGGGACCATCCTACTGTCTGACAGTGTGATTTGTGTTCTCGTAGGCACTGCTTTTCAGAAAATACCCCGATGGGATGGCCAAGCAATGCATGCCTTTGCAGTCACTTCCACCTCCTAATCCAGACCAAGACACCACCAGGCAAAGCCCTTGCTTGGAATTAACCTGCTTTTATGTCTTTAGTTCTGGGAGAGGCCTCTTTATAATCCGTGGATTTGGGATTATATGTAAATATTGGCTCAGATGCTACTTCTAAGGTTGTCTGCAGGGCTAGCTAGAATGTCTGCTTATTTTTTTCCTAGTACTATAGATGCACGTGATAGATATGTACATGAGCATTGTTACTCTGTTTTACCAAGTTCAAAGTTGTGGTTTTCTGGGGGGACAAAAGCATCCTGCATTTTTCCTTGAATAATGAAGTGTACATTTAAGATTTGAGAAAGAAGGGCTTAAGAAGCAACAGTGTTTCTTGATATCAGGAGATTGAGTGAAGAGAAAATACTACTAAATGTTTAGTTTAAATTATGTAAGCTAACTGGAAGGTTTGATGTTTTTATTTTCATCCAGATTGGTGTTCTCTGTCTCTCTTGGTTTTCCACCGCTGCTGTAAATGCATTTTCCAGATGGTACCCTGTCATTCTTGGTTGTTCTTATCTGGTGGAGAAGTAGTTTTTTTTTACTGCCTAGGAATTTCTCTTTAAAATTATTACACTACAAACACATTTTATTACCCATTAATTTATAATACTTGTTTTTTGAGGAATGCTACAATCGGACAATTTCTTATTTTACAGTTTAGTAATTCTGTTAAGTAAATCCAATTACATAACTGTAGAAACACAAGATTACAGCAGAGAAACTAAAAGCAGAGGTTGGAAGCCAGGCTTTCTGATTTGACACTAATCTGCTCTATCTGTCTATGCCCTGCATCTCTGTTGTGTTGCAGAATACTTGAGTATTTAAATCCAAAAGCTACATTAGGAGTTGACTTCCTGATCCTGTAAAGGATTAATTGTGTTATTAGCTTAGTATATCAAAGCCAGCGAGTCCGTCCTTCTGTGCTGGAGAGCTGTGCATCTTTACAGGCTCTAAACCAGAGACCTGTTGTTAAACAGAACAGGTCAAGTTGATTGAGAAGCTCTTCCCCTCTGTCCTGCCGTGGATTGAGGGAGGTGGATGCAGCCGCATAAATGATTTCCAGGTCCGTGATTGCTCGGGTCTGCTGGTGCTGGTGCCTGCAGCAACAGCAAACGTGGCACAGCCCGACGTTAGGGCCTGTTCGTTCGGGTTTTCTGGTGCTTGCTGTGGGTTAAGAGCCCCAATGCACTAGAGCACTCTTGGCTACTGTGTAAGTTTACAAATCATATCTAGAGCACCCCAGAATTTGCTTGTGCGTTGCAGCCGAATGATTGCTGTCCTGAGGCTGCGTATAGGCTGAATGGGCCCAGTGGTTTCAGGCAGTTTACTATTTTTTTTGGAGAACTTCCGAGTGCCGCTTTATGGTATGTGCTTTTATTAATGCATATCTGTTTCCCGGCCTGCCAAGCGTGAGCATCAGTTACTGCAAAGAGCAGCAAGTCCCGAGCGAGGAGCTGGGGAGAACTAAAACATGTTCAAGTGTTCCAAGACATCTCTTGTCCTTTTAAAAGTCTGAATGTCTCCATCTAGAAAACTAGTTTTCACAAACCGAATCTTAACATCCTGTTTAAAACATGACAACAGCTGTACCAGGGAGGAAAAGAAAAGAGAGAGAGGAAAAAGGCTTTTTGCAGCTGGAGTTGGGAAAAAATATTACAGTGTAGCACTAGAGATTTATATGTAGGTGTGGTTTAAATTTCTCTTCAAATGCTGCTTGTGGAGGAGGATGAGAAATTGGGACCATAAGTATAAAGGCAGAAAAGGTCAGTATAAATTGGTAGATGTTTCTCTCCAGTTCTGATGGAGAAAAGCATAATTTTCCAGCAATTCATAAACATTTAAAAAGCAATCTGTGAAAGAAAAAGAGTAACAATTTTAAGTTGTAAAGTCCATTCATAACCTCTGTCATTTTCAGGATTAAAAAGCAGAGAAAGCTAAAGGTTGAAGAGAAAAAGTTAAGAAATCACATTTAAAATTTTTCTTTTCATTCTATTATACGGTTCTTTCCACATTTAAAAGTACATAAAGATATGAGTGGCTTTTTTTAATGTAAATTCATATTGATGAACTTACTGGGTATGCTTCTGTATATCCTCAAAGGGAACACCAGACGTTGGGGAGCCTTTTCTTTACTCTGACCCAGGCTCAGTTTCTGGAGAACCACTTGGCAGGTCTCACCCACAAACTGAGGCAGCTCAGGGGGGGCTCCTGAATGTCTGATGAGATCCTGTCTTCTTTAATAACTCTGTTAAGCATCTAGAAGAGGGTTTAAGTGTCACAATACAAAATCTGTCAATGAAAGAAAGCCTGAAATACTTGATCTGTATTGTGGAAGTAGAGACCAAAATGACTTGCCACCTGGAAGAGAGATCATCTCAAACCCATCTATGGAAAACCTGTTCCCAGTGTTGAACAGCGAGGGGAGCAAACAGGAGCTATCAGAAGAACAAATACCAAGGAACAAGATGCAAGTGGATGCTGTTAGGGAGGATGCTTTTGAGAGCTTTGTAAAATTGGGCAGAACAACAACAAAAAACATGCTTCCACAAAGGCCTTGAAAACAAGAATAACAAGAATAATAGTCTCAAAACGAAGTCGTCCTCTTTTGAAGGAGAAAACTTGGATGCAGAAGAAACTGAGGAAGGGTAAGAGATCAAACTGACTTTTTTTTTAAGGATTGTAGGAGGTTTAAAAGAAGATATCAAGTTATAAAACAAGCATACAAAAACCTTTGAAGCAAAAAGGCAGGCAGGCAAGTTAGAAGGATTTGAGAGTAGAAATCCATTAATTTGAAACTCTTGCAGGCATCCTAAACTGGCAGGTCAGTCAGCTGTCCAGTCTGAGTGAGAACACATGGTTGGCATTGACAAAGCCCTAAAGTTGCCCTAAAAGGAGGTGCAGAAAAAACGGGGACACCCAATGGTGCACATGCTGGGGATGACTGAGCAAGGAAGTGAGCGAAGGGGCTCCGAGCTTCCCCGCAGCCCCCAGCGACTCCGCAAGGTCCTGCGGGTGCAGCCGGTGCCTTTTGCCTTGGTGAGTTTTCAGTGTAGCAGGAGAATGTTCTTTAGCCAAATAGAATTAAGTGGTCAAGTTTTTGGACCGTGAAGCATCATTATTATTTTAATTACAGAGTTTGAGTTCAAGTTCTCTGAGATCTTTGCAGCATGGGTCACTGAAGGGCATTTTCTCTCACAAAATACAGTGTTTTTCTTCCTGTGGTTAAATATCATTCATTAATGCTAATAAACTGAGCCTCAGTCAGAAAAGCAGCGGAGGCCATCATGCTTTTCTTTCCTTAATTGAGTTTGTAATTTGAAAGCAAGTAGTTCTTAGGCCTCTTTATATTGAGATGCCTCAGAAAACTTCAAGCTTGTTTTACTCAAATTGTTTATAATTGCAGCCCCCCTTGAGATTTTGGGCCAGAGCTCACTAATGTGATTTTTTTCATTTTTCCAAGGAAAGTAAGAAAACTGCTATGCCAATACTGGCTGCATCAAGCTCCCAAAGCTTGCGGGCGTGAAACTGGTTGGGTTTGCTGTAGGCCTACGCAAGTGGAGGCGATTCTGGGCATGTCCAAAGCAAACTTAAAGAAATTAACTTGACCTGCCTATAGAACATTGGCAGCCTAGATTAAGTGACGTTGATTCAGGGAGAAATGTTTTTAACTACAAGTTTGTTAGTTTTCTGGTGTATTTAGCACGGTTTCTGTAGGAACCTCACTGTCTTCTGCCCAGCAAAGCTTCCCTGAGCTGCCTGAGAGCTGTGCAGAGCTCCAGCTGACCTGGAGGTTCGTACTCCCCCAGAAAGGAAGCCAGGCTCTAAGTCATACCTGGTAAGGACATTAAGCCAGTGCATTTTCATTATAATTTGACTGGATTGCTCCTTGCTATATTCTTTCTTGCTCAGTATTGCAATAATAGTGTGAACATGAGCAAAAACCTGCAACAGTTTTACTTCCTGGCCAGCACTGCTTTTTCTCATTGTAGTTTTCCTGGTAACTCTCTGCAACTGTAGCAGCAAATGGGAGAAGAGCAGTAATGTTTCAAGGATGCTGTGAAACTTCAAATGTGGTCTAGGAGGTTCCAGAGGAAGTGTAGCAGCAGTTACTGCTTTCGCATACTTCTAAACAGATATTAACCCTTCTCAACTTCCGTGGCCCTTTTTAAATTAAGAAAAGTTTGGAACCAATTTTGCTGCTCTAATTTAGACACCCGACTTGCTGAGATTGTAACTGTTGATTTAATATCTTTTTGTAAAATAAGCTAGAAATATTGTCCATTTGACCTCAATTTTAATTAACCCAAGTTTGTTTTGACATGCAAACCTCCCAGGACATTGCAACAGGTAGAGGAAATTATATAAAAGCTGCTGGTGTTGTATTCCAGCTGAGTGCAGATTTTGGAGCTGATCAGATATTTTTTCCTTAAGGCAAAATTGATCTGATTTGTGCAGACGTTGGTAGGAATTGCTTAGTATGCTGAAGTCGTAATAAACACGTAAAACCCATTAATGATAGGTCTTGCAAAGTTGTGGATTTTCTATTTCTGTTTACTGTATTTTCTGTGAACTGTTTGCTCTCCTGAATCATTTCAGAAATGTGGAAGAGAATGAAGATAAAAAGAGAAATCAAAGACCTCTTCCATAGACCAGAATCTGGTGTTAATTTGGGTAAACTTTATTTTTAAGGAAATCCATATTGCATAAATTTCTACTTTTTTCTGTTCTCGTGACCTTAAGTGCTTAAGATGGGCCAGGATGTTAGAATGTTTTTTCTAATGATTGGTCATTCAGTCAGTTTAGGTATTGGTGAATGAGTAAGTAATTACAACTCTCTCAACCTCTGACTATGGTAATTTTGAGAACTATTTGTCTTTACTTTTACCCCCTTTTTGTGCAAAAGGTTGTCCCTATGTTTCTGGGCTATGCTAAAGTAGTGCGGAGTATATTAATGGCAGCAGATGATTTTATTTTTTTTTAACTGTCTTAAGAGCCCATACTGGTCTGCTCAGGACCTCCTGCCGTCATTGAGATTTTCGTTAAATTGCCAGTCACAGATGCCTGGGGTAGAGTGACTCTCTTGTAGCTGCTTTGCAAAAATAAATGCAGAAGCCATTGGGAAGCAGCCCTCAGTTGAGGGAATATTCTGCTTGCTTTTAGCTGTAGACTTTCCCTTTTATGGGGTTGGCTTTCCCGTTTCAGTCCCAGCTTGCCCCAGCTTGGTGGCCTCTGTTCCGCCTGGGACTGACCTTTGCAGACCCAAGCGAGCGCTCGGGAAGCTTCATTTCCAAGCCCCTTGGAGCCTGTCCAGCACAGGGGAACAGCCTCCCCAGGGCCACCGGCTGTGCAGGGATTCACCCGTGGTTTTTCTTTTGAGTTTGAGTAGATTGAATGAGAAGTCGTTTATGTTTGTCCATACCATCTCTACCCTCTCCCGTTTTTTTTTTTTTTTTTTGATGCCCCTCTAGGGAACGGAGATGTGAGGGGTGTTTGACGAGTGTGATCCCTAGTGGCTGGTGGTGAGGACCAGCAGTGGCTTCCCTAGGCTGGGGGGCTGGCAGGGAGCTCTCTACTGAGCTCCGTGTGCCTATTCCTCCTTGCTTGCCATTTTCCCTGTTTTTGGCACGTTGCGGAGCAGCATGGCATGTCCGTCTCTCCGGAGTTGCGTGTTTGCAAGCTCGCAGCATTCCCTGCAAACAGGCAAAGCCTTTTGGAAGTGTTTTGAGAGCGGCCATCTGGATAGTTGCGTGATAGGTGCCTGGCTGCTGCTGGAGTGATGAATAGGAAGCTCTCGTGCCAGGTAGTGGAGCGACAGCTCGTGCATCTCGTGCCCTGCAGGGCCAGGCGCCTCGGAGGAGGCTCCTGGCGAGGGCTGCGCTCCCCGCTGCGGCCAAGGCTGCTGTCGTTTGGCAACCAAGCAGCACTGGTGAAAAAAGGAGGGTGTTTCTAGCCACGCGCAGATCGTGCTTGTGTGGAACCAGGGGGTTTTCAAGCATCTGAACGTGGCGCTTGGGACCTCTTAGTATTACTGGGTTTATTTGATTTCGTCTGTGTAGCAATGGCTCACACCAACCAGCTCCCTGCTGGGTACAGGGCAGGATACAGGCCAAGTTTGCAAGCAATGTTTTGGCACAGCCTAATAAAATGTAAGTTCGTACAGATGATTTCAAGAGCCAGAGTTTTGTCTGGAGCAGCTCCAGCTTGCAGGCTGGAAGCAGGATGGCTTTGCTGGCATCCCAGTAGCATAGCACTGTACAGAACCTGTGAATGCAGCCCTGGGTTGCTCGGGGTGAGCTTCCACCTGCACTGGCCATGGCAAAAGAGGATGAATAACCTGCACTCGGCAGCGTAACCTCTTCCAGCAGCACGGTTGTCTCGTCTGTGCAGTCCTGGAAAGGAAAAGTGCTCCTTCATTCTTTGATACAACACGTTAATTTACTTTTCCAGGAAAAAATCATACTTATTTTGACAGAAGTGAAATAGAAATGGAGACCGTTATATGCTTGCCTTGCCAAAATGTGAAATCCAATTCAAGAAAATACGTTTTCTTTTACATCATTAAATATTTAAGTTCTTGTTAAACCAGTTGTCATTTTCCACGTTAGGCTCTTGTTTTGCTCTTGCAGGAGCAGGTGTATAAGAAGAAAGTTGAAGACTTTTGAGTTTTGGCCTGATGAAAACAGGAGCGTGGAGGCAGCGTTGGATTTGCTCTTCTGTGCTCTATATGTGGCAGCTGCAGAAACATCAGACTGAGATTTAGTGTTCCTCTCTGATTTTACTTGAAACAACTAAAACTAGAGCGTTCTCCAGAGAGATGATTTAATGTAGCGCATAAAGCACGTCTATCTTTTCTTGTTCAGTTATTAATCACTTAAAGATATATTTTTTAGTGTCAGGATTGCCCTTGGGTGTTTTGGTCATAGGTCACTATGATTTGCAGTGTGGTTTAGGTTTGGCTGTGGCTAGATACAGGGCAGAAAGAGCCCAGAGTATTGATAAATCATTCAGTCCACTGTGGTTATGTGCAGTCGTTTGAATCACCATAGTGCTAAAAGGACAGCAAGCCGAATTTTCTGAGCAAAAGGTTTTAAAGAACCTGAAATCCCTTGTTAGGGCCTTGAAAATGGGAGCGAAGAAGATTAAATCTGTTTGACAATTTTTTTCTGAGATGATATAGCTCTGCAGCCTGATGGGCATTCAAAAGAGGTTCAGCACATAAAAGGTCCTTTCAGATCCTCAGGGAGGAATGGGACTGTCGCTAATCATCAACAAACCAGACACTTTTTCTGATCAACATGACACGCTCTGTCTAAATTTTGATGCTTGTGTAAACTTTAGAGCACCAAAGGGGTATTTTTAAAACCCAGGGTTTTGTAAATCAGTTTAGAAGAAGATGCAAAAAGATTTTGAATGTGTCAGATCTTCAGTGACATTTCTATTTCTGCATAGGTCTGTATGTTGAGCTCAGTTGCACTCTCCTGCAGAAATCATTTTTGATTAAAAATCAAAACAAAGCGGAGTTGTAAGCTACATTTCTCACTATTTTTCTTGTTTTTCATAGCAACCCTGCATAATTTATGTTGCTGAAATATTTAACGCAGAAAGTGCAGTTGCGGCGTGCCCTCCCGGGAAGAGCTGCTTGCCACCTCGCAGGCTTTTCCTCGCGGGTTGCCTAATTCTGGGTTAGATGTTCCTAGCTCCTGAGCCCTTTGGAAAACAGGCAAATGTGGTGTTTTGCGGTGGGACCCAGTGGGATGGTGTGGGAAGAGCTGAGCCAGCCTAAGGAGGCAGGGCTAGGTCACTTCTGGCGAAACTGTGAAGGTTCCCATTCCCTCCAGACGCTCCCCCTGCTCCTGCACTTGGCTAATGCATGGGCAGGGTCATTAGCAGTAGTTCAGGGGCAAAGAAGTAGGTCACAAACAGGCTGGGGCATGTGGATGAAGACCTTTAAAACTGTTTTATTGAAGGAAATAATCAAAATGCCTGAGAAAGGAAAGACAGGGTATGAAAGATGTGTGTGGTTTTTTTTTTTTTTTTTTTTTTTTTTGAACTGTGAGAACAGCTTAAGACTGTGCTGATTTCATGTTGAATATAATTTCAGAGTACTTTACATGCACCTCTAAGAGCACTGAATATTACTTTATTTACAAGGAAAAACTGTCATAACCTAGGACTTGGTTCTGAACTTGCATCTGTTTTTTTGAAATTGCATCTGTTTTCTCACATTATTTCAGCATGATGCTGTTTCTACCCCCGTTAATTTCTGTTTCTTTATACCTTGTCCACTGAAAATGTAAGGGTGAAAGCAAACGGTATGGGCAAGGTTACCCATTCAGTACAACCCCGCCTGGTAGTGCTCTTGCAATGTGAAGCAGGCTTATCTCGGCCATGTCAGAGGGAAGGGCTTGGTGCGTGCCGCGGGGGAGGCGCGCGGCGGGCGCTGACAGCTGCTGCGGCGAGGCGCTCCGCTCCGCGGAACGGGACGTTGCTGCTGTGTGATAAATGAGCGTCAGAATGCATTTACATGAGGACCGAAGTGGCGCTTTTCAAAGTACGATAAAGGAAATAATGTATCACTGTGCAGAGCTAGTCCCGAGTGATGGATCTGGTGTCCCGGTGTGCCTGGGCTGCAGACTTCTCGGCGGAGCCCTGGCTGCCTTGGAACGCGAACACAGGCAGCGAGCAAGCGCCCGGGTATTTGCATCAAAAGAGCTTTGCTGCTTCCTCTTCTCTTCCCACCCTCCTCTGTGGTATTTTTCAGAAATACATAAAAAAAAAGACTCAGTTAAACTATTCACATTGACCGGAGTGGTGAAAGAAGGAGAGTCTAATATATTTCAAGTCAATAGGAAATCTGTTTCTGCCTGCAGCAGGTTTTAAATAAGTCCAAATGGGTAAAACACATTTTTTCCAGTACTTAACTACTGTATTTAAAATGGGGTTTTGAGCGAACAGAAAGTTGAAGACCAACCTGAAGCTGCACTTCCTTCGGGAGCGAAGGGAAGCTGGAATGTCTGTGCAGTAGCAGGGCAAGGGCTGCTTGTACTCTGTATTTTGCAGACTGAATTTAAAGAATCCATGTTACCTGTGTTTCTCCCCCCTCCGCAAAGAAAAACAGGAATTTGGGGAAGGTGACCAATTTATTTGTAATGTTTTATTGTCTCAGCGATACCATTTGCCTTAAATCTGCCCAGTCAGTGACTTAGGTAGCAGCCTGGAGCTTTTGGGCCTTTCTTTAATTAAGATCTTGAGAGATGTGAACTGGTACAGTTCAGTACAGCTGATGCTGTAGATGTGAAATTATTATAACAAGGCATGATGGTGAATAATTTTGTGTGATTATGGTAACTTTTCCCTTGGATTTGCATTTTCTTCTGAATTCATTGGCCTGCCCAGAGGAGCTGGAAACGGCTCTGGAGCTGTTAGGCGCTGTGGTGTGCCAGCAAGCCGTGCATGTGTGGAATTCCCTGTCTTAGGAAAAATAATGACTAATACGGTAGTCAACATAGAGCATGTATAAATCTGCAGTCTCTAAACAGTTGAAGGGTTTTCATTATGAATGTTATTACTCCTGCTCATTCCTAAATTCAGCACTATTGAAAGAACAAGCAATTACCTACCACTCTGTATGTATTCCCTGTTGAGCTCTCATAAGTATATTTTGTAAAGTGATTCACCTTACAGTGCTCTGAATCTTTTATGCCTCTTTCATCAGTGATGACTCTCTCCCTCACTCACTCTTCCCTTGACATATATGTAAGTGTATATATCTATATGTATACAGTATAGAATGATGATTTTAATTGAATTTTACTTTTTTTTAAGGGGGGAAAAAGGAGGGGATTTACTGTTCATAAAAATGAGATGACACAGGCTAGCAGAGAGAAGTGCTATGCAAGCTCTTCTGTGTGCTTCCACTGGGGCTCTTTGATCTCTTCTTCCTAATTTCTTGCTTGACCTATTCTTGATCTAGCTTGTCTGTCATATTTTAAAAAGTGATTTTCACTGTGCATTAAAAGCTGCTTCCCACAGTGTTGTGGCTTGGTGATACGAAGGTTGACAAAAGTGCTGCCACTCAATTCTCCCAATTCCTTGGCCTTCGCGTAATGATCGCTTGAGCTGTGGCATGCCTGTGATGGAGCTTGTCAGGCCAAAATTCCCCTGACGTTGGCTTGATCGCAGTCTGGTGTCTCACTGTATAAAATTGTCTATGTTAAAAATGAAATGTCAACACAAATTTCATTATTGTTAGCAGATCTCCATATTTGCATGGTGCGTTTGAAGTGGTTTCTGTGAGCGTATTGCTCTCCCTATTTCTTTTCAGCGTGGCTAACCCAGGATACATCTTTCCTACACCTTGGGGGTGCAGCACTTCACGAACACTGGACTTGTTCTTGCAACATCCCACGGATATTAGGCGGTGTGATTAGGGAGTGCAAACGCGAGGACGTGATTAGGATACTTGTCGAAAACAGTGAAGAAAGCCAGGTGGCAGAGACAGGTGCCAAAGCTCATCTTTAGGCTCTCAGACCGGTCCTTTTTTGAGGATAAAGCAAGGGGAGGAGGTTTTGGCAGGGGCGTAGGAGGCTGACGAGGCTGTTCAGAGTTTGTTGACATTTGTAAGAAATAGAAGGGCGGGAAGAGGCCGCGTGGGGCTGCTGGCCCGTGAGCAGGAGGTGCCCGGGCTCCCACCTCCTTCCTGCTGTGCCCCCTGCATGGCGGGCGAGCCGCAGGGAGCATCGCCGCTCCGCGGGGTCCCCCACGCGCTGTTGAGACACACACTGGCAACAGAAGGTTTCTTGCATTTTATAAGGAGGTATATGTGTTCTGGACAGATATTGTTGGCAGCCAGATGTATATATGTTCAGGTAATGTTGACAACTCACTGATTTTGTAGGATCATTTCTGGTGTACGTGGGTAAATTAAAATTTATTTCTTTTCTGGTTGAAGTCACACCTTAGTGTTTCAGTCAATTGAAATGTCATTTTTGTTTTCATTGCGTTACTGGAATACCTTTATGATCCCCAGACTGCCCTGGCATAGGCCGTGTGACCATCATATTAACAGCAAACTTGCACCATCCCTTACTATTCCTGTATTTGAAGAATTTCTCAGCTGCTATTGATGAACTTTTCTGGAGGGAGAAGGAAAAACCCTAAGTGCAGTGTGCTGGGTGTCAGCATGGGGAGCTGCAGCCTCAAGAGGGGCCTCAAGAGCTGCGCTCTTCCTAATACACCCCAGGATGCCATTGGCCTTCTTGGCCATGAGGGCACCCTGCTGCCTCATGGTCAACTTGTCATCCACCATGACGCCCAGGTCCCTCTGAGAAATCATAGCATATGCGGCTGCAGACGCTTTAAAGAATGGCATTTCAATAGCCCCTGGTACTTGAAATATGAAATTGAGTTGCTGTGCTGCTGAGTGTGGGAGAGTTGCAGTTCCCTCAGATACACTAATTATGGATGGCAGTAGTATGAAACCAACTTCTGTCATGCGAGACTGAGGGATTTTTGTTATCTTTTTTTTTCCTCCAGCTTCATGTTGTTGCTAGCAAGCGAAAGCTTTAATCATCCCCTTCTGTCCTTATCTGCCCTGCAAGAGAACAGTTGTGTTTTAAAAATAAATAAATAAATAAAAATCCGCCATTCTTCCAAACCTGTTCCTCGTTCAGAGGGACCTAAGAGTGGACAGATGGCCAAATGCTGGAAAATAAAAAATGACAGGAAAGGAAATGTTTCCTCTGCCAAATACCTCTGCAGCTCATTGTGGGAGGAGGGAGTATTTTATTCCCATATCTTAACTTGAGAGAGTCTGCCAGATTTTCATTTTGTTTGGGTCAGCTTCTGTGCCCAGCACAAGATTTGGGGCATTATCTTCTTTATCTCTTTCGCCTCCCGGATTGCTTAGCAAGGCATTTTGATGAAAATGTGCCCTAGGTGTTCTTAGGGTTCACGCTACAGCCATACGAATGAAAAATGACAGATGGGCCATTTGAGTGAAATCCATCTGCTGTGACAAGCTTCCTTAGGGCAGTTGTTGCAGCCTTGCGGGAAGCACCCAGGCAGTGCAGCTGCCCAGCCAGTTTGTGCTTCCATCATTTTCCTGCTAATTTATTTAGGATCTGTAAAATTTTTGAAAACCAATGCTTTGGCAGAAGCTCTTGTAGCTTGGAGAGAATGAGACATCCTTCATTTTTTGTGATCTGACCTACCTAGGAACATATTTTCAGATAATTTCCTTAAAAATTCAAAAATTTCATTTCAAAATGCTTTTATTTTTATTTGTTTTTAGAATTTAGTATTTATACAAGTGCTTAAATTAACTTAAAAATCTAGAAAATTTCTTTTATGAGTAACTTTGAGATTGTGTGGGATTGTGTGCCTTGATATAGATGTGATTACAGTATTTACTCAAGGGATCAGGCAAGTTCTCGTCCCCCTGTGTTTTCTAAAATAGATTGAGAGGGGGGGGGACCAGCTCCCTGGGGTCAAGAAGGGTTAGGCTTTTTCTGAAAACTGACTGTGACTCAACCCAAGATATAGGGGGGAGCACACTGTAATTGTTGTTTGTGGAAATACAGATAAGACATTATTTGGGACTCATGCACGGTCCACACACAGGTAACCTGCACCTATCTTATCAAAGGAAAGCAACGTATTTTATAGATGAGCAATTTCCTCAAAGTATTTATCATTAATATGAAGAAAGCTGGCTAAAGAACTATATTTTTTTCCTGCATTTACTAGTTACTGCATGGTAAATCTTCATTTGGCTCTATGAGAAATATTCTTCATTTTAGTGTATTCATTTAGGAAAATCAATGAGTTACTTAATATGCAGTTTTCATATATAGAAGCATTCTTTGCAGTCATCTTTGTTCCTCCAGCACTTAGTGAAGTGTGTTGCAGTGTAATCAGCCTCCCAATGGATTCTAGCATGAAAACAAATCTTGCTTTAATTTAACCAACTTACAAGGCAATGCAAGGAAATTAAATTACCTGTTTGGAAACACAGCCTCCTTTCTCAGGAAAAACATTTTTAATATCACTTTCGATTTTCATGTGACTCTGTTCATTGTCAGTTTTTAACTGTTGTGGTTGAGCCATTAATCAGGAGTGCAGGCAGGTGGGCAGTAACTCAGGCTGTGTTGGCTGTAGGATTTACTGCTTTGGGATTTTTAGCAAATAAGTGTTTTTTCTGGTGGCTGTTCTAGACTGGGGGCTCAAGGAAAGGGGAGGATGATGCTCAAGTGGAGCCCTGTCATCTGTGAGGTAAATCTAATTGAGTGCAGTGGTTACGATGGAGCTACCAGTTTCGTTTGTTCTTTCGGTTGTAGGTGGCCTGCAAAAAGGTACTAACAGTAAATGTCTTTCATGTGTCCAAAGCATTCAAAGTATGCATTGCATTTAAATATTCACTGCTTTGAATATTTTGTTCTCCAATTCACAGCACCCGTAGTACTGTTTTTTGTGATTTTAGTGCTAACCTTCTGGCTCCTATAGCCTCTAGCACTTATAGAAAACTAATTCTGTTAAAATTATAGCACCCTTGTAGAGAGGATACCTTTTGTTTCAGAAAAAAGAAATATCCTCATCTTAGAAACACTGAAACTGTTTACTAAGAACAAGGTAGCTTTCTTCCAATGTGGGATGTTTCATCAGAAACGCTAATTCATGGAAGGCGCAGGTGCCAGCGGCGATGGGGCTTTTGTCAAGAGGGGCGTCTTGGGTCTTCGAGGGAGGTGAGATGAGAGAGAGCAAGGCGGTCAGCAAAGCCCGCAGAGGCTGCTCACAAGGAGTGTAGCACAAAGTCTTGAGATGTCTTGGCTTTGTTGTGTTACAAAACAAGGGGGGTGGGGGAGGAAGAAGGAAGTTGTTAACTTTCCAAAGTCAGGGAGCTCTCTGGATCTTGAGGTTATTTCAGTGAGTGCATTATAGTGTGATCCTGCTCACAGTGGAATGGCACAGGGAATGGGGCACTGTTTTTGATCCGGCCACTGAGGAATATACAGGTCAATGTAGGCTATGTTTAGTCACTGTTGACACCACCCTTCTTGAGAAGCAGTAATAATTAAGAGCATCTGTGACTAATTGAATAATCAAATGGATGATTCAATCCACTACTGAAGATGATTGCAATAATTATGTTAGCTTATTTGTGGGAAGAAAATAGATTTGAAGTGTGTGTGTGTGTTGTTTTTTTTTTTTTTTTTTTTTTTTTTTTGTGAACCTCTTCAGATAATCCCACTGTCTTCCTCTCCATCTGCCTCCCTACGTAAAAATGGGTTTTACAACAGGTATAGTCATCTTTTATATTGGTACAACACAAGGATCGTAGCCTGTATGACAAGGTCAGTGTAGTGCGTTGAAAAGAAAACTGAAGTAACCAGTGCATAGACTGACATGACATATAACAAGTGTTAATTTGTAGCAATCAAGAGTTTGGTGTTTGATTTGCTCTTTGCCAGCTACAGGTCTGTTATTAGATTCACCATGTGTTTTCAAGACGAGCTGGTATAAAAGGTTGCACACAGTGCTTCTGCATCTACTCCTGATGGAAGTAGAGCTCCCTCAAAAGAGCTTTCCTCTAGCAGTTGGCAGTTTGGTAGTTTGCATGACAGGTAATCTGTGCAGATACTAATCCAGCTAATTCATCTATCTTGATCTGTGGAAAAGTTGCAGGAGAAGAAGCAGATGGGTGCCTATAAGCTAGTTAGCTCCTGTTAAAGATGCAAGGCTGGAACGCTCTGGGCTGAGTCTGTCCCCTGCTCTTTGCCCATCTCTGAACATTCATCCATTTTACTTGATATGCAACAAGTGCCTGTTGTATAAACCCTTGATAAGATCCAATGTTTCCCTTGTTATCCCCAAATATTGTTATTTTGACAGTTCAGTTACGAATGCATAACTTTCTGTTGGGAATTGGTCGGAACTTTCTGTTTTCCTCACTATTTTTTTTATTTAGGATGGAGCTAATTTATAAAATACTAGTTTTAAGATAAAAAATGTAAAATGTCAGTATTTTCTTTTACACAGAGTATTTAAAGTTGAATTGCTTTCACATTTCTTAATTTAAAATTGAGTGGGATCTCTGCATTAATTTCAGTAGCAGGTAAATGGCATGGACATCTTTTTTTTTCTGAGTTCTTTCCTAAGTTAAAAAGGGATGTCAGTAGATCTTTTTGTCAGTTCAACATTTCATTCTACTTCAATTACGTTTTCTAAAGAAAGACCTCACTTAGAGGCTGATGAAACCCAACACTGACAGACCATTATTCTCCTCTTTTACCTTCTATTAAAAAAAAAAAAAAAAAGGAATCCTGCAAAGGCCAAGTTATTGCTTTAATTTCTGTCATTCACAATTTCAAATATGTTCTTATAAAAGATTATTAGAGATAATAGTATTTGTTTACTTGTGTATTGCATAATTTTCAAATTTGTGTATTGCATAATTTTCAAATTAGTTTTGAAGGCAAAGGCCCTTAATGTGCAGACATGTATCCATGTGACTGCCTCCTTGCATGGGAAGGGCTCTCTGCTTTTTCTCCATCTCCAAGTCAGGCCAAGGCAAAGAAAGGGCTAATACTCCCAGCCCAAATTGAATGCGTGTAGCTCCTCGATACACAGGGCTACCGAGAAACCGTTTCTTTGTACAAAATGATGTCATATCTGAGAGCTTAACAGATGTTTTACTTGCTGGTGAACATGGCTCTATCTTTTTTATGTTGGTAAAACGAACACAAGTGGACCCCTCTCTCCTAAATACTTTTTCATCTTGTGTGTCTTAACCAAAAAAATTGCTGCTGTTGCAGATAGTAAGATAATTAGTTTATCTTCACGTTAGCATAGCCTTGTGTTCTGTAAGGCTAGCAATTGTGTTTTAATTAAAGGCTTAGTGTTTACACAGTTTTGTTCCCTTGTTTCCACTCACTTGTCTTCCTTGAAGGATAATTTTGTAGTTTTGATGTAGTTAGGTGATCTCTCTGGAGGCGTCTATGTGCGCAGGAATCTTTCTGAAATGTTTGCATTATTTTCTTATGTTACGGAACCATAAAATACCCTTTTCCTAGGCACATGGCAGTTCACAGAACTGCCTTCATGCAGCTTTCCCCTCGAGAGTGGGATGAATTAGACCCATCTAATGGCAATAAAAAGGTATTTTTATTGCCAATTTTAAATATAGGCTTCATGGTCCTAATTTTTCCAGAAATTATGCTAGTGTTTAAATTCTTGTAATAAAGAAGCCCCTCTAAAGCTAGCCAGGTATGAAGGTGGAATACGGGTCAAAAAGAGACAAATCCTGCAAGCGTGCAATTTGAGTATACGTTTAGGGCAATTCTGCTCACTGTTGGGCAAGTAGTCTTGAGGGGAGGATCAAGTTTTCTCCTCACAACTGGGTAGACTGAAAGTTTTAGACATTGGGGGAATAACCAAGTATTGCAGTGAGTCAAATGCTAGACTTCCACCAGAAGCAGAGCAGCCTGGATGGTATTTATTATATATTTTCATATGTTATTAATAAAAAAGTGATATTCAACTTTTTCCAGATTGGATGCACCTGCAAGTTCTGTTTAAAAAAAAAAAAACAAACAGAAGTCTAAATGGAGAGAGGAGAAAAGACAAAAGCTCTTTTTCTTTGGGGGCTGCTCAGCACTGTGCTGAGGCAGGCCAGGAACATTATTTACCTGTGAGTAACAGTGTTATGGCATCTCCTTCTCTTGCCTCTGAAGAAAGCTTTGTAGCTGCACAGCTCTTAGCAGCATGCCTGCTCTGGCTTCCTAAGAAAAAAATTGCCATACTTGAATTTATGAAGAAAATTCTGCAGCAATGAATTGTGAGGGTTTAATTTTTAATAATCTTACTACAGAACAAAATGCTGCTGTGGAGTCTGTTTCTTTAGAGGCTAAACATAGACTTGAGCCCTGAGTGTGGGGATCGAGGGGTCACCGAAAGAGTGCAGAAATGTCGTGACAATTCTTTGAAGTTTAATCTTGTTTTGTGAGTGGAATTGCCCAAATTTGGGCTCTGTTTTTCATTTCATCTGAACTATTTGTATCATGGTGCTTGAGTGTAAGCCATCGGATTGCTCCTGGTTTGGGTCTGGGGAGATGGAGAGCAGTGCTTTGAGAGCAGCTGTGAGCAATTGAGGAGCCGTCACGGGTATGGCCCGTTACCTCTGCCGGCAACCAGCGCAGGGCTGCGAGCACCTGAGGTTTCCTTTTCTGGCACACGCTATATTTTTTTTTTTTGTTGTGCAGAACGTGCCAGTTTGAGGACACAGAAGAGTCTGAAGTTTGGGACCACATCAAAAGCAGTATTTGTGTTTCAGAACTCGGCTTGGTGTGCCGAGTATCGTGCGTTGTCAAGTGCAGGCGAGGTGCAGGCTTGTCCTCTTCCCTGGGATCATGGTTTCTGGGGACCATCTCCCCCTTACTCTGCAAGTGCTCAGCCTGCACTGGTCCAGCCAGAACTGGGACCAGGGAAGTTGAGAAGTAGTTTAAGAACCTTTGTATCACTAGGCTGCGGAGACATAAGTGGCCACACGAGTACTTTTGGTTTCCTTGCAGTTAGCATGATGGCAAAGCTTTGACTTAGCACTGAGATGGACTGAGAGCATTTACACACTCAAGTTAGTGCTGAGGGGCAGCGCAGGTCTTTTCTTTTTCCACTTGTGAGTTGTGCAGTACAGCCTCAAGACGGCAGCGTAACCTTAGTTGTAGTCATATTTCAAGGCATTATTTTGCTTCAAAGCAAGACTAGAACACTTTTATTGCAAGAGGCCTCCAATGCCAGACTAATGTAGGATGGTTGTGATGGTATAACTGCCCTCCAAAAAGTGTCCTGAAAACGGCTACAAAGGAATGTGTGAGGGAAAGACCTTATTAATGGTCCATTCTGTCTGCACGTGGTCCCCAGGAGCTGCTCTTGCAGGTGTAGGTTGATGGACAGAGACATTTTCAAAGCAGAAGGTGGTGCTCGTAGCTGCTGGCCAGCCTTGTATTTCATTCCAGCGTATCCCTGAAGGCGCTTCTGCCCGGTCCATCTGAACATGCGCTCTCCATCGG
The DNA here is from genome assembly GCA_035222435.1 of Microcambeva ribeirae. Classification (NCBI taxonomy): domain Eukaryota; kingdom Metazoa; phylum Chordata; class Actinopteri; order Siluriformes; family Trichomycteridae; genus Microcambeva; species Microcambeva ribeirae. The sequence continues at coordinate 39,045 of JAYECN010713898.1, forward strand.
GGAGGAAGGTGTTTGCATTGATGCCTTGTGGCCGTTATATAAAACTATGGGAAGAAATGAAAATATTGATCAAAAAGAAGTAATAAAGAGAAAAAGATAAGTACACTGGGATCAATACTAGAAATAGTCCAAGGTAAATAATTACAAAAGTGAAAGATGTACAGGAAATAAGTTCACTGCCTTTATTATGAAAATGTTACCCAGGAAATAGCAAGGGGGAAAAAAAAATTCTTACAAGATTTTTTTAACTTGCTGAGCAATAGTTTTGTGTAAATGCTGATTAATGACCAAGCGTAGGGGCTGCGCTTAATGTGGTCAGTTCTTTGAGGCTCACTGCAGGAAGGATTCAGTACTCCAGTAACTTGGGACAGGGTCTTCATCTGTGAGAGGGATCAGGCTGTGGCATTTTGTGTGTCCCGGCCTCTCAGCTAGCAAAATATTCTCCCAAATGATACTGCAGATCGTTTCAGTGTCCTCAGGCTCTCAGCACTGTCTCAGCCATGTTCTATTCGTCAAAATCTCCTTGTTAAAAATGGTTTTTATTTTAACCTTGTTTAGTTCAGAAAAATCCCTGTTACTCATTTTGGTTAGTGCCAGGGCTTGTGCTGTTGCAGGGGGTAGTTTCAAAGCACCGCACTTCATAAATGTTCGTGCTGATTAGAACTTTTATTTTTCATAATGATCCAGTAATGTAGTGATAATGCAAGTAATAGCCCGTACCTAATGATTTCGTGTCCAAGGACTAAAAGAATTAGTGTAATATATCTAGTACCAAGTGCTGCGAAGGAATCGTAAAGCTGCCGCAGTGACTTTGCGTGCCCGGACGCGCCTGGTCTGTGCAGCTGCCCAGGGAGGGACCCGGAATGAGCCACGGGAGCTCCCAGTTAATGCTAATAACTAAAAGTTATCCTTGGAATAAGAATTTTCCTTGGAAAAAGAAGATGCTCTTGAAAGGTTGCCAAGCGCTGCTCTACATTACCAGCCCCTCTTGACAGGATGTGTTTTCCCCTTCTGTGTTTGGAGACCGCTGATTTACGAGACCAGTCAAATGTAATGGGCTTCTCGGGCCTCGTCTGGTTGAAAGGTAGCAGTCCTTGGACCACTGCCAGCCAGGTGGCTCCAGGTGCTTTAAATGTGAACTAAAATGAGCTTGGGGATTTTAGCACTGATACGAATTCTGGAAAATACCCCTCAAAACGTTTCAAAACCTTTCTAAAGCCAGCTTAACCTTTCTTCTCATTTAGCCTAATCTCCCAGGGGAAAAAGAGGACATTTTTCGCTGTGTATTTTGGGAAACACAGCCTACCTTAAATTGTCTGCTTTTTGTTCTTTGTTTTATTTTTTTGCCTGCACTCGAGCAGCTGGGGTTGATGAGCGGTGTTGAAGATGTGCTGATGCAAACACAGACAGTTGCGGAAGCAGCGCAGCAGCCTTGTTCCAGTGCGTGTTCACATGATGTGGTGAGGGGGCTTCTGCCTTCATCTGGCTGCAGGCTCTTTACAAACACTCAATTAACTCTGCTCTTGTTACACCTTTACATAGCACAGGCTTGCTATTCTTCAAGGTGTCGTTGCTGAGTAATAACTTCCATGGATCTTGAATGAGTTGAAGATTCCAAGTCATCAAAAACCTGGGATTAAGCATATTTTAGCCACCAGAGACTCAGTGACGGTAAAATTATAGGTCTGTTACTAGGTCAGGTAAAATTTGTGCAGTTTGGGCTGAGGAAGTGACATCTTCAGGTAGTTTTACAGGAGACAGTATGTATTGCATGAGGTCCTTAGATTTATTTATCTACATAACACAAAGAGAATTAATGTAACTTGTGAGCAGTGATCTCTCCAAATCAGGCAAAACCAGTCTGTTCACCCCTAGAAAATACCTATTTTGATGCCTTTCCCTTTATGAAGTAAAGGGAGTCCCACTTTGGTATCTCGTAGAGGCAGCCAGGTCTGGAGTGCTGGTAGGAAATGGCCATCAGTTGAGTTTTGCCATAGCCTGTGCTGTGCAAGCCAATGCAGGGCTGGTGAGTTGACAGCTTGTCTTTATTGTTTCTCTTCTATTGTTACCCTGCAAGTATATTCATGTATTGATAGGCTTCATCTGTACCTATCACTTAGCTGCATTTCGTCTGCTATGGATTTGTGCTTATGGGTTTGTATTTTGCCTCCGACGGGTTTTTATACAAGCTTGCCTATGAACTGTACCTGGGTGTTCCATGTGTCTTTCATTTGTGTCATATTTCTTTTTTCATAGTTTAACACCTATTTTGGAACCAGTACCTGTTCTTAGGGACGTTAACTTGACAAGCAAGAAGATCAAACCGTTTTGCTATTAGCATCTCAAATGTTGAGGGGCAGAGTGTCCTTCGAATATGTGACTGAACATAAGCGACTGACATTCTCATGATCAGCCGTGATTATTACAGACGAGGGACCCAGGACAAGAGGATCTGGAGAGCTCTTACTTGGGACTGATACATGGGCACTGTCTTTGGATCTCTTGTTTATAGAAATCCCACTCACTCGCTCACACACGAGGCTTGCCTAATGTTACCTGCTTTTTTTTGTGATCACTAGCTAGCACTAGTGCAACCCTTGGAAATACCAAAAATAATGATATCTGTGTTGTGACAACTATAAGATCAGAAATATTGTGAAAAGTTGGTGAAAAAAAGTTGGTGAAAAAGTCAGTTTTATAGGGATGATCTATGTAGTTATCTCTCTTTATGCACTCTTTTTTTTTTTTAAATGTTTTTTTTCAACCAGCTTGTAAGAAATATGAGAAGTGATTTTAGTCAACTGTTCCTTTGACAGTGACCACTAAAGTTAATGTAAGTAGATAAACTGTTTTTTTTCTATTTTTTTTTTTTTTTCCCACATGGAAGCTTGATTGAAATCTCTCCTCAAAATCCTACTCCTTGCTCAAGTGCAGATATAATGGACGTAAAACCGACAGGATGTGACTTTCACTGGAGTGATGAATACCAAATGATCAGTTTGTAGTGAGTGAACTGTAAAATATATAATTATCATTCATTGTTCCATACCTTTTGCAATAAAAAGCATAAAATGAAATTTGCAAGAAAATGTGTCCCATCTGCAACATTGTAGGACAAAAGCTGGTATGTCATGGGTCACCATCACTCTTAGCAATTCGCACACGTAGCTGATAATTAAGAGTGAAATCATGAAGCTGAAAAAAATAGTGTTTGATACTTAAATGTCAGATTTAACAACTTAAAGGAAAAAACACACAAAGTGTAGAAGATGCAGTCTCCTTTTTCTTCCCTCGTTTTGTCTTCCCGTGCATGCACTGGCTGAAGCTCTGGGTTAGCTCTTGTTACAGCAAGTAGCAGCAATTTAGTAATCATGTCATTATTAAAGATTACTAACAACTAATGAATTGAAGATGAACTGTTTTGGGGTATATGTAGGAGGGGGAAAAAAAAAAAGATGAAACAGAGAATATTCTTTGCAATACTGATATCAAACTGTTCTGAGTAAGTAACTATTTTGGTGTTATATAATACGCTATTTATTTGGAAGAGAAAACAGAATGCATATAGACTTTCAGAGTTTCGCAATATTAGATGGATTTTCTGCCAAAATATATTTTGGTTTTGGTGCAGAAATATTATGTTTGTGAGGGGACTGGGGTGCCTGAGCGCGGGGACTTCTTGTCTGTCTAAGCACTGCTTGAGTTAATCCTTATTTGTCTGTTTGACAGTCCTTTGGTGCCAAGCATAACCCTGTACGATGATTGATATTTACATTCAAACAGCAGTTTTCCAGCATCGTGTTGCTTTGCTTGGCTGATGGCTTTAAGGGTGTCAGCAGAGCTCCCAGGTGAGGGGCGGCCGGTTGGCAGGGCTGGGGGTGGGTGTGAGAGCTGCGGGACACCTGGGGCTCCTTCCCTGCCTGACGGGCTCCCAGCCCTGCTGTGATCCGAGGGGCTGGGTCCTATCAGCACCTGTTGCTGGAGCCAGGTGCCGAATCGGAGCTGCTGGAGCGGGAGTCCTTGCGTTTCCACGTAACTGGGAGAAACTTCCCACGGCAGGGGCCAAGGGGAACCTGCTGGCCTTGCCGTGGCCTGTCTGTGAGCCCCTCCTGGACCTCTTCTGGCTCTTAGTGAGGAAGAGATTTTAACAGGTGGCTTATGTGGTCTGGAGGGTTGGTCAGTCTCTACTCTTGCTGTGCTTTTTTCCCCTTTCCTGTGAAATCCCCTGTGCAGGGCACCCCAAGTCCTAGAGTGTTCTGCAGGCAAAAGCACAAGCAGGAATTACTAGTTTTTGATGGAGCCCAGACTAAAGGCATCAGCTCATTTAGTAACAGGGGGAAAAAGGAAACCCATACATCCAAGTGATCTATAGGTTTTTTCCAGTGTTTGGATATCTTCTTCCTCACTCATTTGTATTATCAGGCTGAAATGAGAGGGGCAATTCCACTGGGAGTTTACTTGCAGTGCTGCTGAAATGGTGTCTTAAATCATCCTGGAAGTTGATAGATTGATGTCGTTTCTAAAGAGGCTGAGTTATAAAAAGCCTCTTGGCCTGGTGGTTGGGACCATATGGGGACAAGAATATGTTATTTGCTGGTGCAGTGTCATGATCTTGCTCTTATTAGAGCAGGGCTTAATTCCAAATACTGCCAAGTTCTGCCATGTTCTCACTCTGAGCACCAACTGTACTCAAAATTAATTATTTAAGTATGTGAAAGCAGAACTGAAGAGAGGAATTCCAAATGCATGTATTGTATTTTAAAAACTAGGCTCTTGGCAGCCTAATTTCTGTGTAAACAGACAGATGTATTTCAAAAATTAACTAGGAATTAAGAGAGACTCTTTGGAAGCTGAGGGAGAAGAAGAGAAAGAAAAATAAGGGGCTGTTTTCTTACTGAAATTGCAGAAGAGAGATGAAATAGTTCTGAAGAAAGAAAAAACATTCAGGTAGTATGAGCAACAATTTAGGTTTAAATCTGTAGGAAATGCACTGTGAGAAGATTTCCTTGGAAAAAAACAGAGGCTATATTGACAATGAGAGCATTAAAATACAGAATTGTATTAAACATTGCTAAAAAGTCAGAGCTGCTTGTAATCAGAGACAGTCTCTCAAAGCTTAAAAAACTGTTTCAGGCAGTTGCTAGGACTAAATTCATCTTTTTTAAAAAGGGAGTAAATGAACAAGAAACTACTAGATGGAATATGGCTGAAAAGATGCGGCATTGTTATGAGAAGTGGGATGTCTTTATGCCTGGCATGCTGATTATATAGGCTGTGTAATTATAGGCGTTCTTCTGTCTTGGAGAGCTGAAACATAAAAGTCTTTACTAGCTGAATTTCTGCAACACCCACCCACCAATTGATTTTGTTTGGAGGAGAGGTTTTAATTTGTTTTGGAGATCGTAGCAGCTCCTGTTGAGGACCACAAACTTCGACTGGGAGGCACTGTGTAAAAGAGAAAAGGAGATGGACATTATTCCAAAAAATTGTCATCTGTTAGGAGAAAACAGACAGCCTAAAACAAATGACAGTCATGTGTACAACGTCACTGTCCTCCTTCCAAACCAGACGGCAGTCCCGGGTTGTCTTATCCTCCCTTTGCACTGTTCACTGCGCTCCCACCTTGCCCCGGGCTAGGGACAGACAGCGCTACCAGTTACTCTTGGTGTTGTGCTGCCAGGGTGGTAGAATTAAGTAACTACTATTAATGTATAGAATCATCTAATAAATGTCAAGTTAATGCATATTCTGGGGTGATACTTAGGGTGAGAATGGAGAGTCAGTGGATATATTCATTTTATTCAAGATATTTTTCAGCGTAGGAGACACCTGCACACTAACTATGGAGCGCAACCAGTCTTCGTTCTGCTGAGCTCTTTAGTGCGCTTGCCCCTTGTTCTGTTGCCAGTTCCATGTATACTTAATTGCCTTATAATCCTGTGCTTTTGGTGTATTTGGGAATATTAGACAAGAAGTCCTAATACAGAGTCATAGTGTGATTTGTGTGTAGCGAGTGTGTAGCATCTTGTACGTTCCTACTCCTGCAGAGTAACTGTGATTCTGCCATCGCCTGTCTGTGGTGTAACCAAAATCCTGAAATGGCAGGAAGCAGCAGAGCATGCGACCGCCAAGGTTTCTTATGTTGCCGGCCACTGTGATGTTGTGTGTGGGCACATCCTACCTGGAGCTTTCCATCTTTACGACTTTTGCTCACCCACATGTGCGTTAAATTAATTGCTACCTCCCAGTTTCTTCTACTCTTCCTGTTTTTCCATCTCATTCTTAAAAACATCAAAATTATTGATAAGGGAAGTCTTCCTTTTCTAAAATGCATTTGCTATTTCAGAAACAACGTGGCTGATTTGGGAAAGAGTCATGGTTATCAAAAATAAAAAAATCCCCTTCCTCTCCTTCAAGGTAACCTGGGCTGCTAAGTTTGGTAAAGGGCAAGACCTTTGAACTAGGCAGATATTTAAAAAGTTCTCTGTACTGGAATATTTTTGAGCCACTGCAGTATGAAAATCTGTGCTTCAGAACACACACACCAAAAAAGATTAACATCAACAAGGCCTTACATATCGGGAGGAAAAAAAGTAACATGTTTACTCCCTTGAAGACTATGGTATTAGGATTTAGCTCGTTGTCCTAGATTTAAAATGCATCGGAATATACATAGGAGTATAGGATTTCAGTGAGCTTAAATTTATATGGTAACACTCAAGAGTTTGACCTCTCAAAATAGTGTATTGTAAAATGAAATTATCTAATAAAAGTAACGATTTCTTAGTAAATTTATTTTTCAGTCATTTTAGCTTGATAATCTAATAGGTGATTAATGTTGATTTTTTTTTTTCTGAATTGCGTTCTCACCTGGGAGCATTACTAAAGTCTTGAGACACAGCTGCAAAAAACAAAGTGGTTTAAAATCTATTTTTAAGTCTTCAGCTGAAGTAATTATTTACTAAGTAAAGCTGTTTGCATGAATGATGAGGTGCAGGAAAGAAGCTGTTACCTATGCAAGTCTGCTCAGCAAATGCTAATGTGTCTGGCATGCCACAGTGCTTAGAGTGTTTGTGTTAGAGATACCTTAAGCAAAAGCTTTCCTGGAAAGAAATGCCAGCAGTCAGGATTCCCCAATTTTGATATTTTAGGCAATTGAAGAGACACTACACGTGCAAATTTATTTTAGTTTTTAGGTAAACAGAGCACCCTGCAGCTCTATAACTCTTCAAAGAGATCTTTGTTTGGTGCTAATAGGGGATTACTCTCGCTCTTCTGTGTAATTATTGGATTTTTTTGTTTCCCATGGCAACGCACAGTTGGGATAAAAACATTTATTAGTGGTCTGTATGGTCCTCAGCACTGCTGTAAATACCTGGATTATTGAGAAGATATTGATGCCCTGTCCCTGACAGCTGTGTTTGAATCCCTCTCCATTAAATGTGTGATTGAATTGTCTGATGCAAAGCTCTTTAGGGGACACTTACTTGTTGTTGCTTTAAAGCATAAGCAGCAGCGTTGGCTCTGTGCGTAACAGCTGCTGTAAACTCTTGGAATGAGAACCAAATCCTCATGTGGAAGAGCTTTGGGCCAGACAGGAAAGGAAGATACTGCTTTTAAGGGATGCAGCTTCCCATGTGTAATGAAGTTGGGAAGGAGTTAAATGATGATGAAATAATAGAGAGGGGTTAAACAAAGATACCATCAACTGCCCTGTGAATCTCAAGTCTGTTTTTGTTCCTTTATAAAATGTTGGACGCTTCCTGGTCTGAACACATAGACCTAGAGTTGGTAATAGTTAAGAATACAATATTATGCTCTACGTAATCTCCTTGTAACACAACAAATATCAATATATAAATTTAGAAGAACTGAATGTTTTGATCAGGGAGATAAATTCTTATTTGCATTATTGACAGTATCTTATTTATGAGCTTAGAGTAGTCAAAGGTACAGAGGGAATGGTGGTGTGGTCTAGTATCCAAAGGTGACAGTGACAGGAGGCTGTTGCTGAATACATGTGTATCTTCCAGGTGTGCTCTGCTGAAATGGGGCTCGTAAGCAAATAGTTTAAGTTTTACCTATGAATACCACGGGTGGATTTTTATGAAATTTTTAGCCTAGACTGGTAGTTTTACGTTGAAAATTTTTCAGAATGTTGCATGACCCAAACCAAAATGTTACTGGTCCACAGTAATTAGGTATCTGTTAGCACCAGAATTCCGGGGTCTAGTCTTGGCCAGTGCAGAGGTGCTGGGTGGATGGATGTATACGAGACAGCTTTGAACAGCCATAGCCAAGGTTACTTGACAAATGCGAGGAGCATATGCTGCCCTTTGTTGTGCAATACATATTTCTCTGCTGTTTAAAACTAAGCAGATATGTATATGCGTGAATTGTAATCACTTCTGGCAGCAATGTGGCATTGGCAGTCAGGTACAAGGCAATAGGATTTTTTTGGCTCTTTTATTAAAAATGAAACAATACACACGACATGGATTTGAGTACTTTTAAACTGAAAATGGAAAGTGGAAATAAAAACTGAAAATTGGCATGTGCACATGTATTGAACCCCTTTCCCTT
>JAYECN010713995.1:0-47623 GCA_035222435.1 Microcambeva ribeirae
TTTTTCTCTCTTGCACACAGAACTGTTTTTCATCATCTCTTTCAATTTGGTATTTTGTTAGCACTGCTCAGACCTCATCTACGAAAATGAGCATCCACAACTATTTTACTATGCTGAGAGTCAACTTTCTCATTTATAATCAAAATTTTGTACTCTTTCCTTTTGCGTCAGTATCTTCTGTTCTGAATTCACAGGACTTCATGCAAGCCTGGTATCCTACCAGTGAAAGGGTATCCAGGATTTAAAAGGATATCGAGGATTAAACCTCAAATATTTTGCCAGGATTTTAACTGGGACAGAGAACAAAGTGTAAACAAATTACACAAGGACAGATATTTCCAAGGACTTTAATTTTTCTTTAAACACACTGTGCTGGATCCTCAACTTCTTCAAATCGACTTAGTGTCCTTTGCCTTCCAAATTAGTTAAAACTCTTTTTTTGGTATTGGAGAGTGATAGTTTTTGCCATCAGTGGGAACTGTGCTGTTTTCATTAGAAGGCCCTGGAAATTAAACAAACTCCTTTAATGAGCATATTAATTAATTTTAAGATTACCTGTATGTGGTATTATGGGAAATGTGATTTTAAGACAAAACAATACCAGCAGTAGAAATATTATAATTTGAATATTGAACTGTAGGACTTGGTCAAATATGTAAAATGAAAACTATTTTTCCTCTCTCAATAATTATAAATAAGAACATTCAGTATTTTTGGACAACATTGCTTTGACAATAAACTGTGTAAGCCTGAAAGCTGTTAATCTTGTGAATTATTTTTAATGCCTATAAATCTTGCCTGTGATACAATTAAAATAGAGAAGTTTTTTTTTGGCTACAGTAGAGTGTCTCAGTAATGGACAAATTTAATATTAGTAAGAAATGCTGAAGGAAATCTGCCTCATTTAAATCTGCCTTATCTAAGGCAAATTTCTAATCTGCCTTATTTAAAATTACTGTATTTATAATTTTTGTTCATTTTTTCTTTGCTTCAAATCTTTCACTGGTAATGGGAGTTAGAACTTGGAATTTTACTAAATTAAGGGAAAATACCCCCATTTCAAAAAAAAAAAAAAAAAACCAAACCAAACCAAAACAAACAAAAAAAAACCCCACCCCAAAAGCTTGAGCTATCACAGCATTGTCTTCCTCTGCTTGGTGTCATCACCTCTAGTTAGCTTTAGAGCTGGAAACAATGTAACTGCTGCTATCGCATGGGTCGTTATCTAAATTAATTTATTCAGATGAGTAGTTTGAATTGCAAAGATCATTGAATTGCAGTACTTAAGTATCTTAGATATCTCTCTCTGATATTGTATTGAGTAATGCAAACATTAGGTCTGTAAATAATTTGGCTGCAAAAACCTCCTCTTGGAATCATAACTAATGTGGACAAAATAAAAATTTCAGATATATAGTTTACTAGAGATGTTTCTCAGTTGCATGATGATTTACAAGTTTCACAGAAGTAGAACACCAAAGAAATCAAATAAAAAGAGTTTGTTATGCTAGTTGACTATTAAATGTTACCAGATTTGTAAGAAAAAAGAAATCAATGGAGTTTTACATTGGAATAAAACTTTGAGGGGGGAAGTTAGCAAATATAATCTCAGGGTTAAACTGGACATCAGTTATGTGGTTTAAAAATAAATAGACTATTTCCTTTTATAATCTTCATGATGACAGCAGTAAATTATTCATCTGCAAACTCTGTTTCTCTACTCAGTAGATCTGTGAGGTTCATTGTAGCAGGCTGATTGATGCTCTGTATGGAAATGGGTGAATAGCTGGCAGTTATTTCTACCTTGGTAGTAGTGAGCTACAACAGCAGAGGTGTTGCCTGTTGAAAGCAAAAGGAGGTATATCACCTAGGAGAAGAAAAGTTGGAAATGTACTTCCTTTTAGGTATTTTATCTGAAACAGCACCTTGGAAAGAAATGCCTGACTTACAATTGATTTATATCAGTCTTATCTTCCTTTATTTATCAGGTTTTTCTTTTTTGAGGTATATGTTCTTGGCAGTAGAAATGAAACAAATATTAACTACTGCCCTGACCCTGATTTGGAAATACATTACAGAAGCATATTCAGCCGTTAGGGTGTTTGCTTTGCATGTATTTCATGTAATTTATCTTAGCAATGTATGCTATTCAAATAGGGGTTATTGCCCTAGTTCTTTCTTATCTCACTTTCAATTAAATCTGATTTCCCTGTTACCATAGCATTTTCGTTCATATGCTGCTCCGTCCATCGTTGATTATTTGTGAATATTTTCCATTTGGCTAAATGGCCATTCTTATTCTTTCTGAACTAACAGTCTCTCACCAGTATTTTTGGTCTGGGTGAGGGGTGGTCAAGCAGCTGTTTTTCACAACTGATGCAATTGCTAATATGTTTTCTATGCATGAAGGCAGCCTTCTATTCAGTACCCCTGGGGACAGTAAACATCATTTTTATCATGTTGGAACTACAGGCTCTGTCAGGCCAGTGAAGTTGTTCTCAATTAGTGTGAGGCAGCCTGATTCAGGAGGGAATAACTGTTCCTATTCTAGCCCATTTTTCTCTGAGTGTTGCCTACACTGATTTCCAGCTGTTACTGTGAAGCTTTGGGGAGCTAATGGGGTTCATTGGAACATCTATCTCCAAAGGAAATGCCTGAGTCAGTGTCTAGTTGAGTGATTGGAGATTTTCATGGAAAAAGAGAAGAGGTTAATACCCACTTAGCTAATTATCTCTCAATGTACATGATCATCTTTTCCAATCCAGTAATTAAAGAAAATTAAGTGGAGCCTCACTAATTTGCATTAGTTGGCAGCAAACTATTGCCAATTACTGAATTTTATGAATTAGTACATGTATTCTGTGTATTTTTTTTTTTTGCAAACCATAGTTACAGTAACGTGATAAACCTTCTTTGATAATGTCAAATTATTTTTACACTGTCACTAACTCATCCATTTAAGGTGACTATGATATAAAATGAGAACAGCGTCTTTGTTATGCTGAAGTTCATCCTTTGTCTCCTGTATAAGGTTCTGTTCAGGAGTGAATAGGTTTCCTGCTGAGGTCTAAAGATCCATAATACTTCGTGAATGCCACTGTCCTGTTATCTAGAAGGGCTCAGTGAGGTCCTCAGAGACTTCCTGACACTGTAGTATAACTTGACTTTCTCTTTGATACAACTAAAGTTGTCCCAGTGTCTGGCAGCACAACATCTGGATCCTTTTGAGCTGCTGCAAGGGTCCAGAAAAGACAGGAGCCCTCTCTGCACTACGAAAACCCAGAACAAGTGACAGATAAGCTCCAGCTCCCTGACTGCTGGATTACTTCAAGCTTCTCCCATTTCCTTTTCCTCCATAAAGGACTTTTTCTGAGCGTCCCCTTGTGTGGCTGCATTACAGGCCTCGTCCTAATGTTTCTCTCAGAAGACCGCTCCTCCATGTCTGTTTTAAAGCCAAGGTTACCCTCTCTTTTCCCTGTCCATCAGTTTGTATCCCAGTTCTGCCTCTATTTTAGATTTGGTTTGTAGCCCCTTGAAAGCAGGCTGCCTTCCTTTCTGCATACATAAAACTAGCTCTACCCAGTGCTTTTGGCAAGATGCATGGCCAGACTCCAGTAAAGCACTAAATGCTGAGCGTAGGCTAAACAGCTCCTTGCTAAAGAGCGGTAACAATAGCAATAGTAATATTGTTAGCTGCCACATGCAAACATAACCACCAAGAGGCAAAATACTTGAGAACACCCTCAGCCTCTTGCATAGGATTTCTCTGCCATCCCTCTCTTGCTCATCTGAACAGCAAATAAACCTTTTCAGGTTGAGCTCTAACTGATCCTCGTCTCTTGCTCTTGGTTGGAGACTGTGTGAAACAGTTAAGACCATCTTGTGCCAGGGATTATTAGACTTCTGTCTTCTCATTTCTGTCTCTTTCCGGGCACTTTATTTTATTATTATTATTTTTTTTCTATTACTGTTGAAGATAACAGCAAATGGGGATCAGGAACACATGTTCCAACCTGTGCTGTCATGCCTCACCAGTCTGTTGAAAACTTCCACTTCTGAAATAATTGAATTTTATCTCCAAATTTCCAATAATTCCTTTGCAACTTTAGCTTCACAAAGTTGCATCCTTTTTAACAGCTATGCATCCTTCCAGGGCCTCACTCCTTCCATTCTGGGGTGGAAATCTGAATTTCCTTTATTGGATAATCTCCAATCACAGCAATACAACTGATTAAAGCCTGGATGCCTGTAATTTTCCAGAACTGCGTTTTACAGATAGGAAAGGGAAACCGTATATATAGAACAGCCAAATATGCAGTCTATGATCTAATGGTAAGGCTATGTTAATTTACTAAGGTGCCTTGCTTTTTGGCTTAAACTACCCCTTACTTTTCTGTAGAGACACCAAGTTATAGAAAAATCCTGCAAGCTGCAGGATCCAAATGCCTTAAGTTATTCTTTTTACATGATATAATTTAAAGAAAATGCCAAGTTAGGATTCTAACTAGAAACACTAATGAAGATAGTGTTTCTTTGCTTGTATTCTACCACCTGTCTTTTCTTTTTTTCTTTTTTTTTTTTCAGGTTGAAGGAAATCTACTGAAATGTTTGCTAACCTTAGAGTTTTGAGGAATAGGACATATGATAGGGTTTTGCTTCTACTCCCTCCTTTACATTCTGATCCCTTAATTAAGGGGTCAGTTGCCCATAGTGCAAATTTGTTTTCAGTGCACTTAGAAGTCCTAAATCTAGCTATCCTAAGGACTTAAATGCTTAAATTGCTTTATGAGACATAGCCTTGTCAGGCACAAAGTGTATTGAACAGCATATTCTGCCCTAAGATCATCATTCAAAAATCAAAAAATCAAAAATAATTCCAGTAAGAACTCTGCTGTAATGGCATCATTCTGTAAAGTTGATATTAGTTAGTGCCTATGTGGGTTTGGTTCATATGTTATAAAAAGTAGTAGAAAAACCAAAATAGTACACAAAGGCCAGTGTCATCTTTTTCATAAAATCAGAAATTATACTTGGGCAGTGTCTTAAAATGAATACTTTGCCCTCACTACTGTTGCTGTCTGCTGTCTTCCCAAATGTTTCTCTGTAGAATAAAAAGGAGTTAGAACAAATCTGCAATGCATTTTTTTTTAATGAGAGAACAAATAATTGAAGTTGAAGAAGCATTTATGCAATGCTTCTGAAAAGGACAATTTTTTGTTTCCCATTTGGCAAATATGAGGCCCACATGCTCCTTCAGGATAAGCAAAGTTGAGAATAAATCTTGGTTATTTAGCAATTAAAATGGGCTGTGGTTGAACACCTAGAACAAATCCATTAAATTCAGTCACACTTCTGAGTTAGCATAGAAGCTGAAAATGGCTTATGAAAATGAAAACTGGGCTGGATCTTATAATAGGACAAGTGTATTGTTTGAAAAGTGTTCTGTAAATGTTCAAACTCTATATTGGTCAACATGTTTTAAAATAGTCTGCATAGGAACAGTTTTGCTCAGGGAAGTTGGCTGTATCCTAATGCTGTTCATGTGCTTATGGTGAAGTGCTACAATCTAGTTTCCATATGTGAACATTCCATCTGCATAACTTGAGATGCAAATGTAAGTGCAGCCATCCAGTATAGGCTACACCGACTCAGGGCTTGCCAGTGTGAATCAGATTATTTGGCTTATTTTAAGCAGTTTTGCCCATAATTTGTAAATATACTATATGGCAGATTGTTGTTGTAACAGTAGGCTACATAAGGATAATTTTGCTAATGTGATGTTATATACGATTATCCTGTGTGTGTTGCATATAGTACCAGGCAAAAAAACCTTTGGTTTGAGCCGAGGTAGTGAAGCGCAGTAAAGTGTTCCCAGCAAACTATGACCATGTTGGCCTGCTCTGCTGCTCTGGAGGGGCCACCAAGATAATTAGAGGGCTGACAAATTTACAGCTGAAAAAAAGACTGAAGGAACTGAAGGAACATTCAAGATATGGCTTGACAGGACCCTGGATAATGTAATCTAAGGCCCTGCTTTCAACAGAATAGTGGACTGTATGATCTACAGAGGACCCTTCCAACCTGAACCTTTTCTATGACTGTATGGTTCTTCATGAAAACAAGAAAAAAGGACTCTCCCTCTCTCTCTCTCTCTTTCTCTCTCTCTCTTTCTCTCTCTCTCTTTCTCTCTCTCTCTTTCTCTCTCTCTCTTTCTCTCTCTCTCTCTCTCTTTCTCTTTCTCTCTCTCTTTCTCTCTCTCTTTCTCTCTCTCCCTCCCTCTCTTTTTCTCCTTCCTCCCTTCCTCCTCTTGAGCCCAGCTGTAATGTACTAAATATGTAAGATACCATTACGAAGATTCCAAAGAATTTTGAAACAAGTGATATTTCCACAACAAAACGAAATACAATCCAGGAAATAGCACACTCATAATGAGTTGAGATCTTTTAGCCCTGCTACTTAGTGCTGTGCACACTGGAATACTTAGTTACTCCTGTGTTAGTTCTCTGATCTATAAAATGAGGATAGCTGTCTCATTTTTATAGCACAAAAGGAGTAACTTATATCAAGCACTATCTAATAATGATAATGCTGTTTGTGATACTTTTTAGCAGCTTTTAGCAAAGCATTTCTTAGATTTAACCAACATTCCTCAGGGACAATTTCATTTTGGGTTGAAATCTATTTGTGCTTTAATAGCAATGAGAGATTTCTGTTTTCTTTCTGTCTTGCAAAACTGTCTAATCCTCAAGCATAAATGGGATACAGGTTCTCCTGGGAGTCATGTTACAGGTGTGCTTTTTTTCTGTTATCTTTTATGTAAAATTCTTTGGAGAATTTTATTTTTAGTTTGAACTCAAATTGTGCTTTAAAAAGGTTTATTTTTGGGTTCTTGAGAGAGATTGTTGTAATCAGGCAATTTTTGTATTGCAGTTCCTGGTAGCACTGTTCAAGGTGCATAAATTGTGAATATAACAAAAATAAAACCCATCGCAGAAGTACCCTCAGATTGGTGAGGAGGAGGCTCAGCAGTTTGTTGTGTGTGCCATCTATAAAATTCTTGTGTTGATCTATTTTCTCTAAGTATGGGAGCATTTATTGTAGAGTATAAGTAAAAGGCCTTCTTTTAATGGGTTAATAGGAGAAAACAAAAATGAAAATTGTGGCAAAATCACATGTTTGCATAAAAATATATACTATAAACATTTCTGCTATCATTTTAAAATGTAAACATAAGCAGGACAATAGTTTGGGTTTCATCAAAAGAAGAATGGATTAAAGCATTCTGAATTACATGGATACAGTACAATAATTGCTCCGGGACCCTTAAAAATTGCAAGGCTTACAGATGTGGTGTTTCAAAAAGAAAGAAAAGAAAAAAAGATCCCAGATTAAAGCAACTTTTTTAAAAAATGGCTTTAGTCATAGAATAGAAATAAAATACAAGAGAGTTAACTGTTGCCTTCTTCCCTCCTGGGAAATATATGAAACCATATGTTTCAAAACAAGAAAACTTTCTTTGTTTTGTATGGCCGCTGATGTTAGAAAACTCTTAAGCTAGTGCAGTACTGACCTCCTGTGTTTCAGGATATAACAAAATATATGTAGGACACAGTATCTTGCGGTTATGAAATGAAGTAACACAACGTTGGCTTTTCACTTAAGTGCACTTAAGGAAGGAAGGAGAAAGGAATAATGCTTTCTTCCAGTTTAGCCTGATAATCACTTTTATTTGTGACTTCAGATATGTTCTGCTGGTATCAAGAGGCATACCGGTAGTGGATTTTGCCAGGAAATTGTATATGAGTGCTTATATTTTCATATCAGTAGATGAATTTTACTTTTTGGGCCTTATTTTGTTCTTTAAAACATTTACCATGTTAGTATTTTTCCTACTATTATTCCATTTCCTTTCCTATTATCAATGGATAAAAAATTCAAGTTGAATCAGGAAATGAGTGCTTGAGACGTAACTTAGACAAGGAAAAATGTACTCGGAAATTATGCTGTTGAATGTTCTAAATGCAGTGCATGTTATTTTATTTTTGATTAATTCTTTTTCACCTCTGCCTTTGTTTCTGCAGTCTTCTATTAAGAATCTGTACTTCATTTTTCATAATTCCCCTTACAATATTTTTTGTCACTTTCAAACTTTAAAAAGAATTTTACATGTACTGGATGAAATACTCAGTTAGCTTTCAAACTTATAGTTATTTCATCCCTAAAATTTTTAACAAAAGTTCATGTTTGTTTTTATAAAAGAAATTGGGAAACCTTTCTGTTAGACTGTTTTCTCTGGAAACCTTTGGTTGTGAAAAGTAATTGATTGTTATGTCAGGATGCAGTGGAATCCAGCTCAGGAAGGATTGATTATCAGCGTAAAGAAAAAGGCTCCATGTACGCCAAAGGTTTAGTGGGGGATGGGAGTTGAAAAAGAGAAGAAAAAAAAGCCACAAAGAGTGGGGAAAAATAAAGAAATTGAGAAGGAAAAAGTTTCAATATTTAAACATATCAAAAAAAAATGCTGTGAAGAATTATGGTGAACAGCCCTGTTAAAGCATACGTTCTGTGTTCTGATGATTCTGTGATATTCGGATGCTCTTGTACTTAGCTAAAATGGCTAAAATGGAAACAAATCCGCCTTGCATTATTCACGCAGATTCTAGGAAGCTTCAGTGGATTTATTTGTATTAAAAATGGTCAAATGTCTTCTGGCATTTTGGACTTGAACCCTTTGCAATGTTACATTTTTATGTAATATGTTAATAAATTGTTAGTGCTATAATCAGTGCAGCATGATAAGAGGGAATGAGGATTATATATGCATTTATATATGGATTATTTATGCATTTCCCACCTGCATATTTGGGATTTATAAGTGTAAGGGTAGTTACTAGAAATTTTCTGGTTCTTAAGTGTGGTTTTATACTGTTTGTTTATATTCTTTTCAATGATGAAGAACAAATAAATAGATGATATTTCAGCATACGTTGTGAAAAGGTATTCAGGAGCGAATGCTGCTGTTAGCTTGGCTTTGCTGCGGGTTCGCGCTAGCCAGTGGTGTAGGCGATAGCTCAGTGAGGGGCCTGAGCAGCCTTCCCCATCCCGACTCGAGCTCCTGTGCATGCCCGTAGGCTGGGGATGGCACATCCGACGGTGTTTGTTCGGAAGGGGAAGCGTGTGGCCGGGCCTGGGGCGCTGTCCCTGTTGCGGCGGCTGGCAGAGCTGCCGACGCACGTGAGCAGCACATGCTGCACCCATTGAAAAAGGGCTGAGCATCTGTAGCTGCGCACACTCCTCTGAATTCCTGGCAGAAATTCCAGCTGAATCAGCGAGAATTGCACCTGGCACTTCCAATGGGCTCTGGTAAAAGTGACGGGCTCCAGATTTATGTGGATTTAGTTATGGAACTCTCCATAAAATCGGTGTTAGCACTAATGCCTGTACATCACTTTAGAGTCGAAAACATACATTGCGCTTGGGTAACTTTTACATTTTTTGAGAAGCAAAGAATAGAACTTGCTTATCAAGTCTCTCTCGTTTCTAAATAATGAAATTACCGAATTGTTTTAATGTAAGCTGAGGGAATCATAAAAAGGTTCTGGGAAAGATGGTGTTTCTTTAGGCCCTGATGAAGTGTTTTTGACTTTTAAAGAAGCAAGATGTGATATGGAGTTCACAGAAGATTTCGGGCTGTAGTTTAAAGTAAGTTGGAATTTGTTTGACCTTTTTCCCTGTACATTCTTTGCGGAGCATTAGGTGGCTGAGGTCAAACTGAAATGTGTCACTGGTCAGTGTCTGAAGTTAATTAGTAGGCAAGGACTTGCAGAGCTCTAGAGCACAAGATGCATGGTCACCACCTACCCATTTAAAATGAAAACAGAACACGATCTGTTTGTGTTTTCCTTCCACCAGCTGGTACAGTTTTCTTGAATTTGTTTGTTTCTAAATTCAAGGCTTAACTGTGGGAAATGTTACACAGAACTGTTTGCTACCATGCTGGTTACTCAGTCTGGTTTATGACATCTGCAGTGATTTATGTGGACAGTCGCTACTATATATTACATTTAATAACAGAAATTATGAGCCACTACAATGGTATTTGCTGAGCTGATTTCTTCCAAGCCAAAGTTGCAAGCATTCTGTTGATTTATAGATCAATCTAACAGAAATTAAATTCATACATTTTACTCTTAAAGAGACAGAATATTGTAGATGATTATGATAAACTGTGATATGAACACCAGGACTTAAAAAGCAAGTGAGTTTTAGGCTCATCACATACTGGCTTTCTCATGCCAAAAAATAATAGTAATCATATGTATCTTCATAACAAATATGTTTGGAATAACTCAAACATTTTTCTTTCTACAATTTATGCATTAGTCTGCTTAATTTCTTTACATACTACCCTCGGCATTTAAATAATGGTAGGCTTGAATAGTTCCTGGAGAATAATTTGCCCGCAGTTCAGACACCATTTAAAGACTTGATTCTTTTTTAATGCATAGTATTTTAATAATTAGCACATCAAAGAGAGCAGAAGCAAGAAATCCTGGGGGATTAAATGCCCATGATGGGAAGTTTTAAAAAAAGCAGATACCTTTGACATGTATTGGTTATTTCCATGTTGCCAAAACAAGACTTTATAAATCCTTGCTAAAATACAATCGGGATATGGCCTTTAGCTCACATAGTCAAGTATTTGCTAACACGCATAGTACCACAGCTGTGCCCATTATTTTTTTTTCTGCAAAAAAAAAAAAAATGGAAATCCTTTATATTGATTTAAAGAATAATGGAAATGGGAATAAAATTTAATAAGGAAATGTACATTAGTTTAAACTTTGGGCCTAAACTTTGGGCCTCATACCAAAAATGTTTTTTATAGTCTCAGGGCTTTTTTGGAGTGCATTAACAGAGGAAGAATTTGTGTGGAAGTGTCACCTGTGAAATATTGCTTTTGAAATAGGGAAATGAATAAACCTAGGGTGTACCAGGTGATACATCTCCTATACAGAGAGAAGTTGTAAAGCTAGTGAATGTGGCATAGGTGAGATCTTCTCTGGAATGTGCTGCAGTTCTTATTTCATGTGCTCTAGAAAAATTAAATCTCTTTGGAACTATCACAGGGAAAAATACCAAAAGGCCTATGAAAATGAAGAAGCTGTCTCCTGAGAGCAAGGGCCAAGCAGTGGTGCTCTGTGCGAAATGTTCTGGGTTAGCTCTGCTCTGCATGCAAAGGTGGAGTGCGGTACACGCTGTACCACTTGGTAGACCTGCTGTCTAGGCCCCAAAACGGGACAGCGCCCCTCCTGCAAAGGCCTTAGCAGCGGATGAGCAGCCCCAAGCTGCAGGAGATGTCCTGCTCCCATTGCAGGGCCCGTGGGGTGGCTCCTCGTGCAGGGGGGACAGAGGCGAGTCTGCCATGAGGAAGGAGGCTCGTCTAGCCTGGCAAGCTCAAGTGCAAGATGAGGATATTTGTACTCCACACTCCAGGGGAGCAGAAGAGCTGAGTATATGGAGAAGAACAATGTCGGAACCAGAACAAATGGGTACGTAAATTTAGCCTGCAACTTAAAAGTTTTGTAGCCAACAAAACAGAACTGAGAGTTTAGGAAAGCTAAACTGAGAGTTTAGGAAAGTGGGAGTACTAGGTATGAGAAACTTTGGTAGAATTTAGAAGTGTTTGTCATAAACTTAGCTGACAGGTGGAAATAAGGCAAAGCTCAATGCTGGTGAAAAGAAAAGGAGAGAAGTTAATCAACATAGAAATAAGTCAGATTACCAGTCAGGAAGCATCTCTCAATAGACCTGTGTTTAGTCTCTGTAATACACAATTTGATTGTAATGACAAATTTCAGAACATGCACCATGATAAATAGATGCTATTCTTCTATGGCAATGATTGCATTATGCATGTTGGCATTTATGGGACGTATTTGTATTTTGTTAGAATATTCAGTCTTCTTACTGTGTTTTTGTCTGTTGTCTTCTCTGACAGCTGGAATAAGACCAGAAGTCAAGTCTGTGTTTGCTGAACTGATTCTCTGCCTTAATTTTCAAGTTAGACTAACTTGCTACAGTTGTTAATTCTCTGTTTCTTCTTCGTGATTTATTTTGTCTCTAAAATAAAAAGTAAACAGTTTGAGCCAAATTCTTTAAATTCTGCCTACAAAATTGTAATTAGATCTGTTGTGGGTGTAGATTAGTAATGTGCAAAAGCAGCATGTCACATAATTGCCTTCTGCATACATGCAAACGAGAGTTTTTTCATGCAGACAAATAAACCTGCAGGTTCTCTTCACCCTCTCCCATCTGGAAAATTAGCCTTGCATACGCTTTGTGTTTTCATAAAAGTAATAACTGGTTTTTGTTTGGGACTGTAATAACCATCTTGAAGCAATAAGACTTCAGAAAAAGTCTTGAGTAGTTTATGCTGTTATCACTGTCTTTGACAAAAAAAAAAATACACGCAAAATTCAGATATTGTTTCTTTCTTATTTAATTTTAGATGACAGATCAATAAATGTGTGTCTTTGGTCCTTTGTACTCACCTGCAGCTGTGGCCCTACTGCTGTTTTCCTCTTTCCTATATTCTTTCTCTTCTGTCTCGAGTTACCTTCTTTGGGATCTGAACTTAGCTGCTTCTGCAGCTCTTTTACTGTTTGGGCTGTGTCATATGTGTAAGTAGTTTTGTGGGCAGGCTGAAGGGAAAGACAATGATAAATAATTAGCAAAAATATATTTTACATGTGTAATGTTACAAATATTATATTAACTACTATTCAGTTCAGGACAGCCTTGCCTTTATAAAGTATTTTTATGAGTTACTGTGTGCTTAGCACTTATTGTCTGTTTACTGTATTTCCCTTTCTTTGGAAGCTTTTGGTAGCTTTTATTTGTCTAATTGTGTATATTTGAATAGTTAATATTTCCCATTTCTGTCTCATTTGATGCTGGTGCTATTAACAAAGAGAAAACTGAGACCAGATGGTTGCCAAACAGTGAAACCACCTGGTATTCTAGCAATGCCAAATATATTTTTGCCTCCATTTTTCTTTAGAAAATTACTGAGACAGGTCCAGGAATTTTAGAGGATCCCAAGTATGTTTGTATACAGTCAGTCAAATACCTTGAACCTTCCAAGTTCGTGCTTGTTAATTCACTACTGGTCTTCTACCCTTTCTCCATGGAACTCATCTCTCAGTTTTACATTTCCCTCTCTGCCTTCACTGCCTCCTTCCTTTGTTCTATCCAAGCCCTGCACTGCTGGCTTTCAGGGGTGCAATTTGGGGACTTTGCTCCTCCAGGCTGCCACGGAGGCTGCACTCGAGGCTCTCTAAGCCTCCTTGCTTCTTGCTCTGCTGCTCCTTATATCCTATGGCACCCCAGTGCCATGGGTGGGAGGAGAAGTAACCATTGCAAGCAGAATCCAGCAAGGCGAATCTGCTTCGATTCTGCAAGGAGCTTTCTTGCCACTATTAAGGCTATTACTAGGGTTCAGGGAACCAAAAAAAACCCAAACCCACAACCCGCAGTGCAGAACATGGCATTTTTCATGCAGCAGAATGCAGCTTACCATCTGATGCCTTGTTGAGTTGGGGGCCAAATCTGAACTGTTTTGGGGGGTGTGATAGTGTGATATTGGCCTGACACAGCCATAGACATGACTGTACATTAGTGCATGTCTAACGTACAGTCTGCTCTGAGTGGCAAGAGATAGACTAACCTAACGAAAAATATATTTTTTTGCCAGTACAAACTGCCTGTGCGCCCTTCCTCCCATGCCGGTGCCGTATGCTGATATGAGCGGCACCATGTGTACGATGACAGACGAGCTGCTACAGACGAGTGTGTGGTTCTCACATTTCAGAAATCTGGGATAGGCAGTGTGTGTGTGTCAGTATTGATACATCTTTGAGACAAGCACTGTTAACACACCATATTGCCACAGCGCCCGGGTCGGGGAACGAAGGGCAGCTCCTCACTTAGCCGCTGCCAGTTCTTCTTTGCCTCCTCTTTCTTCTGCTGTCCTTACAGCCCATCATCAGGACCTTTTGGGTTTGTGGACCCCTTGCATCACATTGAATGTGCTCCTGGTGTCTCGGGGTCAGTGTGCTAGGAGCTGTACGTCTAACAAAAGCGCAGTACTTGCCCAAAAGAGCCTGCCCCAAAATAGTCACTCGATAGGAGGCAGCAGAACAGTGCAAGCAGATGAGGAAGTAAAAAAGAGGAAAAAAATTGAAACGGGTTGGTGTACTAGGTAGCTGTCTCTAGTGATGTGGCCGTAATTTATCTACACATTTCTTACAATTCTTTTTCTGTGCTGTGGGCTGACAGGGGTTGTGGCAGGACTGTGCTTTCTTCTCGGAGCCCTCCATCTGGCGCAGCTGTGTGCTGGACATACAGAACCTTTACTGCTTTGATCACTGCTCTCATATTATATCCCTGTTTCCAGCGTATTCCGCTCAGTTGCAAGAGGCAGAAAAGGCAGTTGTTCTTCATCCAGCTGGTTTTGAGCTCCAGTATTGCCCTGTCAATAATGGCCTTGCTGCCGTGGTCTCCCTAGATGGCTTCGAGCCCTCCTACAGAGCAGTCCCCTTAACACCGGCCCCTGGATTTTGTGATATCCCCGTCCATGCTGGTTCCAGCAAGGCTGAATGCAGTGCCATTACCGTGCATGCAGAACAGTTTGGCACCTGAGGGTCTTTTAGGGAAAGACATCCTAGTGGCCTCCCTTCAGAATATGCTACCGTTCTGGCAACCATTCGTGCTTAAAATACTCCTTATTATCAATCTAGCAGATAGGACTTCTAATCTGCATGTGGGCTTTGTGATAGGGAAACAAACAAACAAACAAAGCAAAACCAATTTTTTGGTGGAAATAATGCCCACAGAGTGCCTGCTGAGAGCTATTCTGGTTTGGCCTATTTAGGCAACCTGGTATAAAGATTTGAACGTTTGTTTTGGGAGATTTTTATTGTGAAAAAACAATGGTGTGTGCTTTTTTTTTTTTTTTTTTTTTTTTTCCCTCCATTTTTTTTTTGAAAAAAAAATTGTTTTTGGTTTTTTTTTTTTTTTTTTTTTTTTCCCTCCATTTTTTTTTTCCTGTAGTATCTTAGTACTGATTTTGCAATATTTAACATTTCTCAAAATGTGCATATTCACTGAATTGAAAGGAGACTGGAGAATCAAAATTGTTGCAAAGAGTATTCCCTTCAGCAGAAAATATTAGGAATTCACAAGGAAGAAGACAAGCATTTTTTGAATCTGGGAACCT
The DNA here is from genome assembly GCA_035222435.1 of Microcambeva ribeirae. Lineage (NCBI taxonomy): Eukaryota > Metazoa > Chordata > Actinopteri > Siluriformes > Trichomycteridae > Microcambeva > Microcambeva ribeirae. Next base: position 15,281 of record JAYECN010713995.1, read on the forward strand.
GACAAGCTGAAATTTGTACTAATCCCTGTAATTCAAATAATTGTGTTGGAAAGCATGTAATACAGTTGCCAGTAGTTGTGCTCATCCCTGTTATGTCAGCAAAAGAGTGTTGTGGGTTTTGGAAAAAATGCTCTGCCATTCATCCATAATAAAAATAATTCATCCATTTTTTTGCAGGAAGCACAGAGCAAGCCCAGCATCGGCAGTCAGACCACGTCTTGACTTTTGAACTCAGTAGACTCTAGGCTGTGGCCGAGAATTTGTCTCTTGCTGTTGACTGCCCATGTCTCTGTTTTGCAGTGAGGCAGGGGGGATGCTGCTGTGAATTGCAGAGCATTTAGATAGCTCTTTTTTCAGCCTATTTGATACGTGCAGCATGAGTTCATTGCTCTCAGCGGCTGTACGAGGCTGCTTTGGAACGTACCTCCCTGGGTGTGCAGTTGGATAGTGAAGACCAAAATCCCTGTTGCATCTTACCTGTGTGTTCCTTGACATGTGTGATGTTCCCTAGGATATGAAAAAAAGGGATTCTGTGCTTTTGGTCATTTATCTAGCTTTTGAAAATAGGTTGGATAGAGACTATGAGTTCCCCCTTGCAGATAAACAGATTTCCCAAATTATGCAAAACATTTCATATCTAAGTAGAGGAAAAAAAAAGTTTATTTCAGCTTTATGTTCTTTTTATTTGAAATTATGTGCCAGTTCTTTTTTCTTTACATACAAGTGACATATGCAGTTGATGTTGTTACTGCAGAAATTTCCTTGTTACTGCCTGCCTTCCTCCATAGTTGTCTTGGGAAGTGTAAGTTCCTTTTTACTGAGGATGAGAAAAATTAAAACATTATTGAAAGTCTGACAAAGTTATTTTCGTTAGTTTTCTTTGCTTCACAAGTAGAGATGTTTGCTGTATAGATAAAGCTATTTTTGGTAGACATTTTTGAAACCTGAAAGCAATCAGAAGTAGGATGCATACAGATTTAGAAAATTTGTTTCTCTTTTTTTATAAAAGGCAATAACCTCTCTCCTAGATTTCCCTGGTCAGTAAAAGAAATAAAAATAGCCTGTTGCCTTTAAGACTAGTAGCTATACATATATATATGTATATATATATATATATTTATGTATAGTTTTTATTATGCAACTCTAAGGAAGTTTTGAAAAATCAACACAGGAGAGCATTTCAATAAAAAAAAGGCCATATTGTAAATTGCCGCCTTCTTACAAATCACTGTAATTTAACTAGAGGAGCACTTTTTACTACTGGAATGATTTGTAACTGTTCTCATCTTTCTTTACCTTGCCTCTGTTCCTGTCCGTTGCTGTTAGCTAACACCTCTGATAAGAAATGAAGCTCACAGCCCTTATCTGCTCCTTTGAGAGCTCTCGTTTCCCATTTTCTGAAATAATTTTTATTTTTATTTTTTTAATTTTCACTTCATCTCTGGAATCATCCCTGCTTTATGGGCCCTTGAGATGCTTTCTACATTCGCTGTGTGGAAGGAAGCCCTGCTGGTACACCCCACTTCTCACTCTGATCCCAGCCCCGCCAACTGTCACTTTTTAGCCTGCAGGGAACCTTCTGGTACTAACATTCCTCCCTTGTTTTTATTAGAAGGGCATCTCTCACAACATATCCCTTGCTGTTTGAAGCAGAAGTCATGTGTATTCAGTAGGAATGAATAATGCATATATTTAAAGGGTACCTTGCCCTTCTCATTCCTTTGCACATCGTAAATAACCACTCTTTTAGTTTGGTTTAACATACTGTGCTTCGATAGTTCCTTAGAAAAATTCCTCTACAGGCACAGTTTGAAGAATCTGGTAATTCAGCTGTCAATTTAAAAAATATAGGGCTGTATGAGACTGATAGTTGCTACATCTGAAAGCTGAGCCTGTCTTGTGCAGCTCCCAAGTTCTGGAGAATTAGGAAACTGGTCACATATTTACTTCCAAGCAGATCATCAAAATACAGCGTGAGAGGATCTGTATAGACAGTATGATGGGGATGCTGCGGCACTGGCTGAAGTTTATTTTCCCTTACCTTACACTTACCTGCAGTAAGCATCTACACCTGAGCTGGTCAGCTGTCCACTCTTTACAGTGACTGAAGAGCAAAAGGTATTTTTAAGATGTAATTTATTTAGCCTATTTAAATATCTCCTTCAGGATGAGTTGAGTTATACTGTGAAAATGCCTGTTTTCTTCTTTCAGGGTAAAAGCAGGTTGGTTGCCTAGGTTATGTGTAGATGTTTGTATTGCAGACATATGTGTTTCCCTAATGAACCTGGTTTTCCTGGTCAGTTATCACAGTATGAGGAGTTGTTTAGAATAAGGTCTGTATTTAAGGATAAACTGAAATTATGGGGAATTTTCCTAATAACTTGTAACAAAATTTAATTGAGGCTTCCGAAGAAGATGTTGGTACTGTACACCAGTCGAAGGATTTATCTGATCTCAATTTAAGGATGTTCATGTGAGAGTTTGAGCAGCAACGGTTTTTGCTGGAAAGAAGACGAGAGGTCAGTGTATATTTTTACATAGATGACTGAGAAATGGAGTGTTCTAACTAGCAGGTTGCCATCAAAACTGCAAAACTTTCCCTAAGTTACCATGTCATCATGGTGCTGCTTTCCCTTCTGCATGTTCCTAAGATGTCTTGTGGTGTATCTTTGGTCTTGCGGCATCAGCAGTCTGAGACAACCTGGGTTTCTCCTCCGGCGAGCTGTGGGGAACTCTTGTCGTCTTGCACACAGGCATGTGGAGTGGTGGACTCGCACCAGCTCCTTAGTCTGCGCCCGCTTTGCGAGTGCGGAAGGGCAAGAGAGTTCTCCAGAATGAGACGAGCCGTCTCATCGGAGTCACCGGGATCGAGTGAATGTGGAGGCAGGAAGAGAATCCTAGTGACCGTGTATTTAAATGAATAGAGATTTAACTTTGAGATCTGAAAAAAAATAAAGGTGATCTACAACAGTTGTTCTTTTCTTTTTTTTCATCTTTTTTTTTTTCCTTGAAAAAAAAGTGTATGTTTTCTAAATGTAGAGACAAACTTTTTATAAATGTTGGAAACTCAATGGAAATTATGAAATTAATTGTAACCATTACCAAAGTGAGATATGTTTAGATGATTTAAGCATCAGAATGGATGAAGAAAAGGCAATTTAGGAATTGTATGTCTTTTCTATATTTCTAACAGTTTAGCTGTGCTTATTATTGCTGTGATAGTTGAGAGTCTGACGGTTTAAAGATTAGGTTGCATTTATAATACTGAATACTACAAGAAATTACTCTCCCCAAGTCTAATGCACTGCTCAAGAGATTCGTATTTGTGGTGATTCGGTTCTCTTTGCAAACACCTGTCTTCTGATAGTTTTTTGGAATGTTACTGAAGCCAAAAACAGATTTTCTGCAGGTAAATTTTCTTAAGAATAGGTGACACTCAGACCTGAAAATAGATAAGAATTTAAATATAAAAGAGGAAATTGTCTGCTATGTATTTTTTGATGCTCTCAAGGAGTCTGAAACTAACTTTCTTAAATGCAGAGTTCCATTCCCCGTCCTTCCTCTTCCTTCCCTTTCTGCTTTATAATGAGGAGACTGAGAAATCAAACCCCCCCCAGAACAAGGTTTACTGTTGAGTTCTAGACTGAGTTTAATGAAGACTAATTTGTGGATGCCACGCTGCATTAACCCAAAGGTGATTTTATGGACTTTCATATTTTTTCCACTTTTGCTCTCAGCTTTAAGAATATATATATTTTTATTTTTCAACTTCTAAGGGAAGAGGATATCTCTGTGGTGCCTTGAAGTGGCAGGCAGATACCCTGGCAGGGAGAAAAATTTTAAGGGTTTCAGAATCTACTTACGGTTACGTGGAAAAGACACATAGTCCCTCTGCTCTTCCTTTCTCACCCAAGCACTGATACACAGACACAGAGGAACCAACTGCCCGAGATGTCTGTAACTGCAATATGAACTTTGCAACGAGTGTGACCCTGCAAATTTCCACCTCATGTATCAGTTTCCAAGACACAACAATAAATGACAGCATAAACAGTGGTAAGGAGCTTCCATAAGAGAACCTGAATGTAAATGATCCATTAACTCTGTAAAATCAGAGGTGGTGTGTCCTTATCAAGGAAGTAGACAGGAGAAGCTGCAGGATAATGAGGCATGGAGGACAGCTACTGCATGAGTGGAATTGTAGGTGTCAGCAAAATGGCATCTTAGTGAAAGACAGGAGAGAGCCTGAGTTTGCAAAGCAGTGAGCAGGGGTTAGAAGGTCTAATTACATTGCACTCCGTCATTTGCTGTAGCTGCTGTGTCCCTGGATATCTGCGTTGCTCAGATCTAGAGATTTGAGGTCCCTGTCCTCTTGAGCTTCATTCTGGGCTATGTCCAGTTGAGGCAGGTCGCAACTGGACTGGTTTCAATCCCTTTCTTCCTCTATGGCAGCAAATGTTGCTTGTTTTTTTGGCAGTTCATTAAAGTTTTACAGATTTTTCTGCCTGTCACATGCTAGCTTCTGCTGCCTGTTAGTATTTGTTTATTTATTTATTTATTTTCTGTAAAATATGATGACAACTCTTACCCTTGCTCTGTGTTATTATGTTTCTGGGTCAGTTTCATTTACCTTTCTTGCTCTACTTTTAAAAAAATTTAGCTCAGTTTTTGGCTTGATTTCTTGTGTGAAGTTTTCCACACTTCTTGGACAAGTGTGGCCTATTGGAGGATTTGTTAGACGATGTATTTTTTTCTGATTATTTTGTTGCAGGGGCAGGAGGGACTTTTTTTGCCGGAATTGTTTTTATTAGAGCTGTCCATATTTTCAGTGGCTGTGTGCTTTTGGGGTGTATCTGGCTCTTAGTGGGCAGATGCCACTGAGCTCTGCTCAGCCAAGCGGAGGCTGCATGACCGTGGTCAGCATGGCGTGGAGCCCAAGCTAGCATATCCTGTCTCTCAGCAGGACTCACTAGCTCAGTCTTGATGCAGTTACACATTTTATGTCCATCTTGGAGAGGAGGTAGAGCAAGCTCACACATGCTTGTAATACTCTATATGCTTTCCTAGGGTGGCTGCCTGACCATTCTCTTTTCTGATGCAGAGAAGATGAAGAATAGTGGTTGTATGGTTGTCTTAGAATCCTGAAAATTTATCTCAGGGTTATGAAAATCTACCTCCAAGGCATTTAAGTTTTTTTTTTTTTTTTTTTTTTTTTTCCTCCTCTCTTTACATCTGATAATTATCTCTCTGTTTGGAGGAGTTTGCTGTCATTTGCCTCATTTTTGAAGTGATTATTAAAATTGATAGTAATTTATCAAGTTACATTTATCTCTATCTTTCTTTTTCTGACTAGAGATATCACCATGAGATATATATCTGTCATGGCAGAATAAGAAATACTTCACCTCCTCAGACTTTTGTTCCTTACAGATAAACTAGTTCAAATGCAGCGTATACCAAGTGATAGGAAGGGGATAAATTTGTCAGTATTTCTCTGACATAAAGGCTGGAAACTCTTCTCTTCCATTGCACTCAGTTTGCCTCTCTAGTTCTCTGTAGAATTCACTTAATGCTTCCAAAATGCTAAAATTTGTGCCACAAATTTGACAGATGGTAATTGCTTGTGGAACTGGGGGTTGATTTGCCACTGACTTGTTCTGTATATAGCCTTCCCAATGTGTGGAGTCTTTGGATAGTGTTGGTGTTGTGTTTCAGTAGAACAGGATAGGCCTCCACCTTAATAGCAAAACAAAGTGCAAGGCACTGGAACAAAATACTTGGTGGCATGCCATCATTTCTTGAGCTCAAACATCTAAGCCATTTCAGTGGAAATAACTTTGGATAGAGTAGAACATAGGCAACTTGTTTGGACTTAGGTCTATTGAACTAATTTCAGATCTCTGCAGTTACAATTTTATGTGGGTTGCAGCTGCTGTTCCCATTCTGCTGTGATATATCCAAACTGTGGACTTCATATTTTTCTCATTGTCAATTTTTTCATCTCTGCCTTGAATTTCCTGTCCCTGCACATCTCCTTTTCTGCCTGTGCTTTTGCTATTAGCCAGTCTCACAATCCCAACTATAAAGAGACCATGTGATAGAGGCATTATCTGCAAAATTACTATTTATATATTTTGATTTGCACCCAACCAGCATTTTAGCTCTTCTGTCATGGATTCCAAGCTGCTAGTTTCTTAGAAGTAGTTCCCTGGCAAAACTGTGGTGTTCCTCAGTGAAGAGGAACAGAGTGAAGAGATTTGCAGAGGGTCAGCAAGACTTGCTCAGGCATACAGAGCAGCGTAACACAGACAGCCTCACCCAATTTTTGAATGATGTCTAGAAAGAAAATATATCTTAATGTTAAGGCAGTCTATAGCATGTTTTACGTATAGTTGCAATATAGCAAACTTTTTTTTTTCTTTATTTTTTTATAGTGCTGAAATGGTGGCCACTTCTGATTTAAAACATCTTTGGCAGAGATACTTTCTTTTCTCTGAAAATTTTAACTTTTATGTTGAATACTTCAGAGCCATGGTTTGTGAAAATGGGTTTTCTACTGTACTTGAAGGAAAAACATTTGACTAGATAGCATGCATTTTAAAGACTTTTTAAAAACTTTTGAAACTTTTTCAAAATACTGCTTTTGAAATACTTTCAGAAAGCTGCATTGTTTAATTTACCTTTGACCATGACAAATGCTGTTAAAAACAATCCTATATTCAGATTTTTCTAAATGATCCCTTTCCCCGTGCTACTAATAAGTGGTATGCATGAAGTATTGTTTGCAGTTGTGATTGTGAGCACTGGGAGTTATGTGTGCATTCTGTTTCTCTGGGGATTTCTGATTGTTTTATTTTACTCCCTACAATTCCTATTGCTTTTAGTAGAGATTCTTTTATCTGACTTAGATTAATAAAACTAAGGGGATGAAACTCTTAACCCTGCAGTTTCCAGGGTTATGATCAGTGGCATTTTGTGAGTTCAAAGCTCCTTCCTCAGCTAAGAAATATTCAACCAATATTTTCCAGTTCACTTAAAAACCTTAAGGACAATTCATCTGTGAGTCATGCCCACTTACATGTTTTCTGGGAGGCTGTTAAGATTTACAGTGCACAACAGTAGTAGTAGTACTTACCTAATAATGATGGGAGGACTATGTTTCCCTGCCATTAGAAGTAGTCTAACTTGGACAAATAGGTTACTGCCTGCTATTAGCTTTGAAATGGGACTTAAAAGTGCCTCTAATACTAGCAAGAGATAAACAGGATTTATGACTCCGGGCAATATTAGAAGATGGCCGATGCTGTGAAGACTGAAAGGTAGCTTTGTCAGGTAGAATAGTCTTAGGAATCCTGGATAGGAGAGGTTAGTCAACTAAAAGGATATGTCATTGAGTTCGAGCTGGAATTGTTCTTTACAATTGATTTACCTGTAAGCATTTTTCTAGTCATGTGCCTAAAAACCTAATTTACACTAAGTAAGTCTTTTCTCAGTGTTGCCAATAAGTTTGTGAGGGACAAGGTAAACCAACGTAAAATCAGCAAGGCCAGGAGCTCTATGTCTGTGGAAACAGCAGATCCAAACAAAGATCTGTGCCAAGATGCCGTGGGAGAGTATTTCTTGCCAGTCCGCACAAACCAATGTGTTAGCAGATGGTGACCTTTGGGAAGGAGTTGCGTGTGCTGGGCACAGAAGGAGCAGATGGCTCTGGGCAAACCTTAAGCACAACATACTGAAACAAACCCGTAAATATTCAGGGTGTGGTAAAGACTCTAGATCTATGAACATTTTTCTCAGGGCAAATTTGGTGTAACGCCCCTGTACTAGTTCCTTCCATCATCACGTATGATGATGCCAGAGGCTGTGTGGCATTGCAGTGTACCAAGGTAAAGACAGGGCATAGATTTACAGCAGATTATTGGCATAGCTACCTGGTAAGTGAAGAAAGGACTGTGCAGGAAACCAGCGTAGCCTATGCTTTTGGGGATTAAATGAGTGCTGGCAGTGGACTAAGTTTTTGAGGTAGAGGTGGAATGAAAAATATTCCTGATGAGTGTATAATTCAGTCCTCCACTGATGGTACCTGCTGTGGTGATCCACTGTTTTGAGTTCCAGCTCTGCACTTGGTGTTTTCGGACTCCCACATTTCTCATGCAACTGATTGGCTGCCTGGGGCTCCTGCTCTTGCAAATGATTCTGGGCAAAGGCAAGATGCCAAAAAAGACAAGAGAATAATCAATCTTTTAAGCTTCATTTATATGTTTAATGTTTTTTTCCATAGGAAAAAAAAAATCTCTTTTTGCCAATAGGTGGCTTTTCTGCCAGATGGCAAATACCTGCAAAACTGAAAATGAGCAGCATTTTCTCCAGGATGAGATTTTATGTGCAGAGTGAAAAGATGAAGTGCTGTCTTTGCTTCAGGCAGCCTCTGGAATGGCTTTACACAGCCCTGTGTCTGGGTCTCTCAAAGATATCTTGCTGATGGCATGAATATGAGAAGTTTGATTTCTTAAAGATCTGTTAGATCGCTTAGTTCCTTCACTGCAGAATTATTTCTTGACAAGTATTTTCTCTTTAAACTTTTTCATTGAAGATGATTTATTAGTGCTTTATTGCTAATGTTTATGCCACACTTTTCTCAAAGGATCAATTTTTCAGGGCACTCACCACTGAGGGTGCTCTGCATTTGTGAGAGTTTTGAAGCCAAGAGGGAGGCATTACAAACCTCTCACTGGGATTGTGGGGATGAGTTGCTAGAAAACAACTTTTTAGGAAATGACTCGATTTATGATACTTTCATTAGGGATTATAGACATTTCCACTGCAAAGCTAACTTTCAGTTATTTAAATCATTCATTACAATGATATGTACAGTTCCTATAGAGAATATTCTTTTCTATCAAAATTGACTTAAATCCATTAATTTGTACTTTAGTCCTGGATTTTAGAATAAAAACAGTTCAATTTTGGTGATTCTATATTTTTAAATTAAAACCCCGCAATTTTAAAATTATCTGAAATCTGGGGTCAGTCAGCATTTGTTTTTTCCACTCTTCTTTTATACATATTCTTGATACTGACCAGTATTTTTGTATCCAAATTCTATATGACTTCTTAAATATTTGGTATTACCTGGAGACTGAGAGATTTTTTGAATTTATGATAATTAGTGGCTTTAGTAATTACATTCCAGTTAGCAGTGTCCTTCATGAAACATTACATTTCTTTGTGATTTTTATAACTTAAAATTACTTTTTGAAATTAGATAGCAAAATCCCAGTAATAAGTAATAAAAAATAATAAAATCCCAATAATTAACCCAAATAATGTTTTAAATCATTTTTTTGAGTGATGGCAAAGTGGTTGTTCTGAGGTATACAGTTAACCTTCTTAATCTTGTGATTTATTCCGAGTTCCCTCCCTCTCTTCTTGTGTTTCTTTGTAAAATGAATTCAGGTCATTGAAATTAATGGCTGGTACATTTAGAACTAATAACAGGAAATGCTGTTTCATACAATAGGTATGGTCAGGACTGGGTGTGTTTCCCATTATAAGATGATGTTTTTAGTTACTCATAATTCTACTAAAATTTAAGTAAGGCTGAACATTTCCGGGTCAGCTGTAGGCCCTGGCCAAATCTGGGTTTTCATACAAAATGTTCAGCTGTTTCCAGGACTGAGACTTGGATAGATTTTTATTCTCTTGTTTAAAATTCTTGAGATTTTTAAGTTTTTTTATTTTTTTGTGGAGCAGCTCTGTTGTCTTAGCGTTTAGGGCTGGGAAGCTGAAGCTTGGTGTAATGAGAGAAATCCTTATGTTAGGGATGAGTCCTGGGCAGTGAAAATATGTATTTGGTGAAGTTTTATATGACTTCAAGTAATCAAAGTTCATATGTACTCAGAAGGACTCCTTTCATTCTAGCAGCAGACTGGAATAATCTGTCCAGACAGTATGTTCAAGGAAGCCTTTGAGAGTCTGTGGGAAGACCCAGAGCAATCTGGTAGTCGAAAAGAAAGAGAAAAGGCAACAGAGAAAGCTTCTTTGAGAAAAGTATTTGAAGTACCTTGGTGAAGGAATGTAGCAAGAAGTCCCTGCAAGATGGACTAGATTAGTTTAGAAGCCCAGAGCAATGACTGGTAATGATGGGCTGAGGGATGGTGAGGTGCACAAGGGATGAAGATGAGCAGAAGAAGATGAACAGAAGGGCACACCATGGTCCACCATGCTCCTGCAAAATCTTGAGCGGATACACAGTTTCGTTAATGTAAGGGTGGCTTGAAAAGAACGTACTTATGAAATCTAGTTATTTATGTGTGAATTCCAGCTGTCTTTAGAGCTCTATGCAGGAAAAATGATAGTTTATCACTGCAATCATTTCATTAGTATGTCTGTGTGCTGGACATAAAGCTCCAAAGTTATGCATGAACTAGACTGGTCCTCTTGAGAATGTTGCACTGGAATTTTGTCTGATAAAAATATTATGTATACCAAAACTATATTAAAGGAAAACACAAAGAGTATGAATATATCCAGAATTAGAATGGGCAGGACAAACTTTCTTATGTAGCCCTGCAAAATTTTATTTTTGTAATCTAGTGGTATTTTTTTGAATTTCACCATCATATCATTAACTGCTTGCTGATAATATAAGCTAACCTTGAACTCTAACAGTTCGGTGTGTAAGTTGGACATTTTCTGTTTATCAGTTGTGTCATTTTTTTTTGTAGAATACCTCTCTAATATGTTGCAAAATTGAGGTGTGTAGTAAATAAAGCCCTGGGGGACATAGGAAGTTTTTATGGATAAGTTAGATGAATCCAGACATGGAGACATGGGTTCTAACTCATGGGCTTTGTTATAAGTTTCTTTATGGCTCAGCAATGTCTTACACAAGAATTTGCAGGTTTCATCCTGATTCTCTATGTTAAATTTGTGATCCTTAGGAGTGATTTGTGGAAACACTGAGTACTCATAGAAATAAGTACAACTGTGTTTTGAACATATTCAAGTCTTAGGGCTCTCAGACTGGACAACCTCAAACGTCTGTTTTTTTTGACCTTAAGAGTTCTTCACCTCAGCTTGCAGGTTGCCATGTGTGAAGTGCAGATAATGCTATTCCTACTTGAGAGGGCGCAGTATGAAGACAGATTAATGATAACAACGGAAGCTGTAGACCAACTCTTAAAGAAATTTATATCCCTACATAGATGGCATGGTTTGAATTGTCTGATCTGGAAACTGTCTTTCTTATGTGCAGAATAAAGTATGGGGGCTGTTAAAGGATAATGTATTTTATTACCTGATTAAAGACAATCCCAATACATATATGCAAGAGGGACAAATTAAGCTTGTACATGTAATAATTTCCAAACTTCTGCATGTATGACTTTGCAACCTCCTAGATATTCTTTACATGAAACATTTTTTTTTTTTAAGGTATAATTTATGTTTCAACTTGAGAAGAGAATGGTAGACTCATTACAAAGAGAGACAGGAGTGTGAAACTGTGCATTAGAAGACCCCAGATTTAATTAAAGCTATTTTTCTTGTGAAAATAAATACTTGCTAGTTGCTCCATCTGTAGTTCTGTCATTACTGCTCTGAGAATGAAATGATCATGGAGAGTGGTCTTCTTTACCCGACTCTGGAAACACATGAGGCACATTGCTTGGACAGAGGGAATTTTGCCTGGTAAAGCTTGTCTCTGTTCTGTGAATAAAGGGAGGCTTCCTGTTTAGGAGCTGAGAGCCTTTCACAAGTACTGTAAAAGGGGCGCGTGGTGAAAAAAAAACCAAAAACCAAAAAACAAAAAAACTCTATTCTTCTATATTTTCTATTCTTTAGGTAAAATACAAAAGAGACTTTGAAGAAAGCAAAGGAAGAGGATTCAGTATTGTGACGGATACACCAGAGTTGCAAAGACTGAAAAGGACGCAGGAACAAATCAGTAATGTATGTGCCTGCCCCATAAAGTGGTTGTAGAAGGAGAAGTAGTGTGCTTAGGAAAAGGCATGGTTGTTGGTGTTTCTGCTGAGGTCTGTGAGAGTGAAGGAACTGATTTTGGTGATTGATTGGTGTATGTCAGATTTTGGAGTGTGTGTAACTTTACACCAAGCACTTGTACAGCACATTGGCAATGTGTGTTCACCTCTCCAGCTTTCATCAATTATGCTCATAGTGTTTATATACTAAAATGATTTGAAACTTTTCACTTTTTAGTAGGTCTGCTAGCAAATAAGAATAGTTTCATAACTCTTCATTTATGCACAGCTATGTAAATTATAGAAGCTCTGAATTTTGACTTTTTTTTAAAGCAGGAGTTGTCAAAATTAACATAACTTGCAAGATGGAGTTTTCTATAAACAAAACTTTGTTATAAGTGTTTTAAAAGAAAACACATGCAAGAAAATGTTCTGCAAGAAGAGAAAGGAATGGCATAGAAAACTTAATCGTGCACTTCATAGCTTAGAACATGAATGCTGAATGCTTTTGAAAGAGTGGAATATTTATAATGGGATTTTGCCTGATTCATAGGGAAAGTTACTATTCATAGGGTTCATAGGGAAAGTTACTATTTACTCTATTTCTAAGTTCTGCTCTATATTACTGTATTTCTATGTAGTGTGTTTAGCTCGATGCGTGATGGAGTATTGGGTGATAAGTAATACACCTTATGGTGGGTATCAGCTCGTGTGAGCTAGATGTAATACAGAGTTACTACCATTAGCTTTTCCTAGCTTTCATGCTACTCCATAGATTTGTCTCCATAGATTATTTTGAGCAAATTTTTTTTCATGATTCAATGTAGTAATAGGAGAGTTGCATGCCATTAGACAGATTGGTGCAAGTATGATTGAAGGAAAATGCTTGAGTTTATTTACCTGAAAGAAAAACATATTTTTTGAGTTGGAATGTTTTTGAAAAAGATGTCACTGAAAAATACTAATTTATCATAGTAGTGGTGATATATACCATACTTGCTGAAACTTTCATCGGTTAAGATCTTGGCATCCAGGGCTGGTGTTTGGGGTGAAAAAATAAGGGGGTCATTGTCTGGAGCCCTGGACCAGAGCAATTCAGATGGCCCTGTGGGTAAGTAAGACAAGATCTTAATACATTTCTCATTTATATCTGTAGTATATATGTATAGAGAGATAGCTTACGCACATACTATGTACATGTATTTTTATATATATACATATATATATATAAAAGTTTATATAGCTCCTATCTTAATAATAACTGAAATTTCTAGTTTGTGAGAAAGAAAGAAGTATCGTTTGTAGTGGCAAAAAGCCATTACAGCTTTTGTTTGCGATCTCAGTAACTTCAGGGAGTCCCTTGTTTTAGCCAGTTATAGTTTTATTCAAAGCAAGGGCTTAAACTGGGTCCTCTCATGACCTGCATATCTTCTTAGACCAAGAATAATTCCTTTGTGCAGAGTTGTTCTGGCGCACACGAGGGACATGAACGAGCAGTGCTCTAACGAATACGTGGTGCTTTGTACAGAGCCATTCGTCGAGGAGAGCCTGAAAAGAGAGCCTTGATCCTATGGCTCTGCTCTTTGGGAACGGGCAAACCTCAACACTGAATTCGGATCTCCTAAGCCCAAGACCTCAACACTGGAATATTGAATGCAGCTGTGTGTGTGTGACGCAGCTGCTTCCATGCTCTTTCTCTCTCTCTCTCTTGCTCAGAACATGTTGGGTTTGTCTGCATGGGGTAAATAAAAACAAATCCAGGATGTTTTGTGAGGTGGGAATAATGTTTTCTTCCAAGCTGTAATTCTGAGTGAGACCAAGGGATTTCTCTAGCAGAAGAGAAGATGGTGAAGATGGTATAATTTATAATACTGCCTGGCTCCTGAATCAAAATATATTTACCAGCCTTTTCAGATCAATAACTTTTTTTGGATGTGAAGAATATTTCTTTTTTAATTTTTTTTTTTTTCTGTGATTGGTCTGGTGTCTTCATCCCTAACTATCTAATCCTATTAATATACATTTTTTTTCTTGAGGTATGTAGCCAACATAGATTTCAAGTCATGGGTTCCATTAGGAATAATTAATCTTGCAAGGTAAAACCAAATTTTAAATTTTGCGTGATAGAGGAAGGTGCATTTCAATAATGCTTACCCTAAAATAATTGTTTGATTTACTGTAGTACATCATAGAAAGATAATTCTGCATAGGCCACAAACTGAATCTAATTAGAAAACTCCTTCATGATAGAAATGCATTTCACACAGAACAGTTTATGTATTTAGCAGATAAACAGTATACATAATGGACTAAGGATCTAATTAAGGTATGAAGACATTGAAAGGTAAGCACTTTTATAATTTTAAAATTGTTTTACTTTTCATATGTAGTAAAATAGAAAAGCACTAACGTATATATTTAATTTTCAGTTTTGCTTTGATTTCACCTTGATATATCAGAAACTTCTCAAAGATCCCATTTGAAACAAAGTTTTAACAGCTTCATTGGAAGGGTAAGTGAACAGTTACGCTTGTTGCTATTTTTGCTGAAGATAGATAACAACTACAGATGTTATCTATTAGGTATCTTTAGCAAGTACCATCTTTTGTCTTCATGTTAAATTCTACAGCATACATGAATTTTATAACACTCTCACTCTTTCCTCATGAATTAAACTTTTATGCTATCAGTAATACAGAACATACAAGGAAAACAGGTCGTGGAGGACATGAGGAGAGAGAGTTAAAAGAGGGGTGGTTGGATTTCAGCTGCTATTTTGTCACCAGCAGAGTGGCCTGTGAAGACTTGGATTGAAGCAATGGAATTTGTTTTGTGAAACGATGGCTGTATCCGGGTCAGAATGGAGTTCCTCAGAAGGGAATGAAATTTATGCCATTGAGTCTCATTCTTTTTTAGCCATAGGAACCTAATTCTGCAGACATACCAGATAGTAGTTAGAAGGAATCACAGGGTCTTTCTGAGGTTTTTAGGATAAGCTACCCCAGCTATAGCCATTACAGCTTCTTAACATTCGGTTAGTTTGAAAGACATAAACCAGACATAGTAGTGCGCTGGCCTAGGGCTGCATTAACTAACTAGTTTTTTCCCAGTCAAGTTTGCAGTATTTTGAGCACCCTTTCCCCGGCTGAAGGAGTGTTTTAAATTGTCTATACATTTTAAAAATTGATATATGTGATCCAAAATGTAAGTATTTTTTCAGTTATTTCAAATATAAAAAATCCATAATTTCTGCTGCAGATGTCACTGCTTCTTTTGCAGCAAATATGTGGTTCATACACTAATAAAATTATGCTCTTCATGCAGGGAAATATGTTAATATTTTTAGAAAATCTTTCAATGTTGAACTATGTAAGTGAAAGTATGACAACAAATATTTTGAAACTTAAAAAATATATATTTTTGGTAATTTTAACCAATAACTTTAACTGTAAATTGTTCTTCCAACAATAAATATAAGGCTGCCAAATGAACAGAATAATTAAAGATGATGACAAAAATCTATATATTGAACTGTCATGATGCATGGCTTAATGAAGTAGTATCTCAATCTAATATTACTTCCTCTGGGAAAGTTGAACACTTGCAACATCTTGCAGCAAAGAGATGCAACTTATTGACACTACACTTTTGTATCTAGAGATATGGTTTGAAATGTGTTCCTCACCTATGTGAAATAAGTTGCTCTTTCTTAAATCTGATTCTAGCAACTGTCTATAAAGTGTACAACAAACAAATGTCTGTAGAAGTTGATGGAATGAAAAGGTTTCATTAAGATAAAGGCCCATTAGAGCATTTCTCACTGTGTATAGGCATTTCTCACTTCTCCATTCATGCTATATTGTATTACATTATATGAACTTGTCATGTGGGAGCAAGAAGCAGCACACATCCATGCTCCTCTTCCCTATGACAGCTAGCAAAACAGTCACTGAGTTCACTTACATGTGATTTTTTTCTTTTTTCTTTTTTTTTTTTTCTCTTTTTTCTTTTTTTCTTTTTCTCTCCTTTTCCAAGGAGGTTTCAAGCAGGCAGGAAATGGAAACTCTATGTTAAGGTAATAAAAGAAAATTAGGAGAAAAAAAAAAAAAAAGATGGAATGGTGAAATTTGGTTTAAAAGCACATTGCCAAAGTATCCCAATTTGGTCAAGACCTTAAATTAGGAACAAAGGTCCCTAGACGGTGGAGCTAAATGCTTTTAATCACCCTGTGGGGGGCCTTATATAGGGAATTGAATTCTGTCCTGATTTCAGACATTGAGTTAGAGAGCATGAGATCCTGCTGGTAGTAGCAAAGTTGCAAATAGTGCCAACCATTTTTTCTTTAATCACCCTAATGTTCCAGGAAGTAAATTAGCAGAGCTTTTTATCTGGATAAAATAACTTTTTAATTGAATTTTTATGTAAATTTTTACTTTCTTTAGAATATTTTTTGGTTTTATACAAGTTTTTTTTTTGAAATTAAAATCTTTCAGCATATGTTCTCAGAAGCAGAGTATGTGGATTTGAATGAGAAGTATTTATTGCTTTTTATTTTATGAAGAACATTACTTTTTTTTTAAAGTAGCAAAGGTCGCATTCTGCCTCCAGCTACATGCTGTCTTCAGTTAAATTTATATAGCTTTAAGGGAAGGATTTTCCCCTTGATGTGAAAGAGCTAAACACCTGTTTTCCAGAAAAAAAAAACAAAACAAAACAACAAAAAAAACCCCAAAGGATAAGGAATTGGATACTGCATCAGATGTGATTCAAACATCTTCATGTAGCAATTAAAGGAGGGGGAAAAAAAAGTCATACTGGTACTGTACTTGCACACATCTGCACATCTGATATTAGATACACAGTGAACTATAGCCCCTATTTGGAAGGTATTGGCACAGTTGTTCAACCTGTTTATTTGCTCAAATATAAACTGCTCTCTCAAATTGCCAAAACAGATTGTAGAGAAAATTGGCAGGAGAAGACGTTAACAGCAAGGCCTGGAGCTCCATTTGTAGGATTCACAGCGTTAAGCCTGCAGATACTCGTTTCTAAGGGATTTCTCCCCTCCCCATTGAATTCAAGTGAAAAAGAATACCATGAAAGGGAACAAGAAAAACTGACAGCAACATGAATGTCTGCGTTTCACAAAGCCAACCATTGCACATCAGCGGAGACACTGGGTAAGCATGTAAAATTGCATACAAAAAAGAGCTTATATTCCTGAAGGCAACATTGCGATTTTTCACTACTTCTGAAGTGATTCACACTTTATTGGTATGTCTTTATATTCCTAAACATGATTTTTGTGGCTGAGTCATTGGCAAGATAGGCATTTAATGATAAATGACAACTGTGTCTATTTTCATAAAAAGAATAGCACTTGCTGTCCAGTTTAAGAACTGCTGTGTGCATGGAGCAGACGTCGAAGGCTCATTACACTGACTGCCTTCTGCTCCTGTTGGTTCCTGTAGCAGTTTAACATGAACAGCGACTCCAAGACCTCTTCATTATTTGGCATTCTGCAGGCTTAATCCCACCGGACTGCATTTCAGATATGCCACGTATTACTCATGCAATAAAGTATCTGTCAGTAGAATTCAATAGCACTTTTTATGGTTGCAAGCTAGGAGGTTGAATATGTCATTTCCCCTGCTAATATAGATGGATCTCTGTAACATGGTGGGGGTCCCACTGTGCAATGAACACACATGTGCAGAGTCATTTCTAAACTAGTCGCATTTCCCTAGTTGCATTTCCAGGTTTTGTTTCTAGTGTTACTTTTTAACAATAATTACAAATGCAGATTCTGAGAAGCCACATATCTTTTAGTCTTTAATACTTTTGTGTTGCAGTTAAAGGGATATCCATTACACTTTTCGCAGTGAGTAAGCAGAAATAATGATGCCTTTGAGTGCAGAGTCCTAATACATGCTTCAGAAATGACTTAGCAAAAATATCCTATTAATCTGCAGTGACCACAAGTATTTCTTGCAAGAAGATACAGCTTTATAACACTGTACAGTTTTCAGAAATTTATGAAACGGCTGAACACGATTAAGGAATGATAAGTCTAAGGAAATATAAGTAGTGTTTTGGATAGAACTTTTGCTGAGTGAGCAGATAGAAATCTGTGTGAAAGCATTTCAAATCTCAATGTGTATCCTACTTAGAAAAGAAAAAAGTATTTTGTTGATGCGCTATTGTGAAAGTAATATGTAAAAGTTAGAAAAACCGTGTTAAATTTGCTCATGTGTATGAATTGTTTACTTATGTGTTCAAGAAGTCTTGAATTATATGATGGTATGCTACGCTTTTGCCTACTGCTGCCTTCTTTTTCCTGTTCTACTTTCTTCTGGTCCCATCCATGGTTTCCCACATTTGTTCCATTTTCTTCGCCTTTTTATGCTATTACTGCAGTTACCTCTGTGAACCCCTTACATAGTCTTCTGTTCCTCATTTCATGTGTTAGATCTGATAAAGATTTCCTTTCTCAGTCTCCTTTCCTTAGCCTTGTGATGTGTGTTACATTAGCTCTCAACAGCTGGGAAGAAACAGAAATTTTTAGACCCTGAAATACTGAGTTGAAGGATAGTCTTTGAAATCTCAGATAGTCATTACAATCATTGTGTAATAATATGTCCGTACTGATGGGAGTGAATAATTTAGCTGACTTTAACTACTGGAAGATTTCTCCTGGGCAGGCAGCAGCAGCAAACTCAGCCACATTAGGTAATATTCCATGAGGGCAGGAAAAAAATTAAAAAAATATCCCTTACCTGCTGAAAGTTGATTCCATCCTCCAGAAGACAAAAAGCACTAGACAGTTTCAGTGGCACTGTTATTTCTTTTATAACAATAGACAGAAAGAGGCACAACTGGTCAGCTGAAAGAGCAGAAGCATTTTATTACTGAAAAGTTGAGAAAAAAAGTGTCTGAGGGAGGCAACTGCTTTTGAAAAAACTGTTAGCATTAAAAATAGATATTTATAATGGGCATACACATTCAGGCACTCAGGTAAGAAAGTCTGTGGAAACAGTAAACTCAAACTTGTATTGAAGTTCTGATAAGCTACACATTTGTTAGAGAAAATCCACATCAGCAAATTGGCTGAAATGGAAGTGTTTTTCTGTCAGATATGAGTCTATTTGGACTTGAATGGCAGCCTGGGAATTGACAGATGACCTCGGGCAATTTATGACTGTGGAAGTCTCTCTTTCGGCAGGTTCCCAATGAAGTGGCCTCAAAAGAATCCTCACAAATCTGAAACTGAAACTGTCTTCAGAGATGTAAGAAGAAATATTTTAGGTTAAATGAATCTCTAGTAGCTGAAGCAAGCCTCTTCAATTGTTTTATTCCATCTGGCTTTAGTCTATAGGCAAGGTTAGAAAACTTCTTTCTTCTCCATTTTATCAAACATAAGATGCTTTTAGATGCGTCTTTAGATGCGTAAGATTTATCTAGGATTTTGGAAGTCTTTTTATAAGTTATAGATGAAATTACTGTAAAAATGCTATTTTTTTCTGGATCACTTTTCTTGTAAAATTAGAAGATTAGGAAAGTTACAGACTTTTTCATGATGTTAAAATATATTTCAGAGTTACAAAAAGTTTTCAGTGAAGTGTCACAGGGAATAGTATAGTTTTTCTGCTTCTAATTTAAATAAACAATTTTGACAAGATGACTGTCAACCTTGCTGCCTGTATCGACAATATAAAATGATCTGAAATCGTATGGTGGATGTAAAATAAGCCATCCAGAAAAATCCCCAAGGGCTTTACTGTATTGTGTAAGTGGGTCAACTCATGCATGAGAAATGAATGCAAATTATAAATTGCTTGCAAAACTGTGAACTTTAAGTGGAGTTGAGTCAAGTAACAACCTAAATATTTTGATAGACATGTCCTATCCATGTTTCTCTTTAAAAACAACGTGCTAACCACTTTAGAGGTATAATTGAGATATTTATTTGCGTTACATTAGAACAGTGTCATTCTACTCCACAATCAAAGGCACTATATTCATTTGTTGATGGCACTAGTAAATCTTAAGCTGATTCTGTTAAATCTGTATTTGCATTGATAGGATTCTTTGCATGAGATACACTTTAATTCAGCAGAGAATTGTCTGTTTCCCAATGGTCAGAACAAGAAGTCCAACCTAGAAGAAAAAAAGTCATTTTTCAGATAAAATTAAAAAAAAAAAAAAAAAATCTAGTTAGGAGACAAGAAAGAAAAAGACATTTTTTTCTTGTTATTTGGTCCGTCTCCTGGTTGTGATGCAACATTTACATCAGTTGCAAGGCAAGGTTTATATGACAGACATCAGTCATTGAAGAAACTCCTATATAATCTTTGAACAGGTAACATAATGTTTCATGTATTTAATTTTTAATTCATGCTGATTACCTTATCTTACCAAGAAGAACATGTGTTACAGATAATGAAGTATAATCTTGGGTGGATATTTGCTAAAAACTGCCCAACCTCATTCGATGCTAAAACAACTAAAACTAAGCAAAAAATTGACACGTGCTGTTTTCACATTTGTGTTTTTGTTGCTGCTGCAGTATTGAATGTGGTTTACAGGCTTGTTTGCATTGCAGTTTGTAGAATAAAAACATACCAGCCATAATAAAGATAACTAAAAAGTATTTCATGGCAACCACTGTAAGCACCAATCTGTCATTTAACTAAAGGATTTGACCTGGTAGATACTGGTGTTTGCATAAATGTTCTTCTATAGTTCTGAAAACATAATCAACTTGGAATGTTTCTGATATTTAAGTGTATGACTTTTAATGTCATAGTTCTAAGCAATTAAATCTTGATAAAAATAAAAGATACTTTTAAAACTTATGCCACTTGAATATATTTAAGTAATGTAAAAATCACTCATTATTTTTAATGAATACATATTTTTGAAGTGAGTGGTCTTCACATATAGTAAAAAGAAAATGCAAACTCTTTATATAGTAGCTCAACTTGGGAGCTAATTAAAGTGATGTTTTTAGGAAGAACAAAAATCAATTAGCTAGAAAGTTGAGAAGCAGAATTTAGGAACTTCAAAGATTTCTGAGTAGTTAAGCGCTTGCAAGAATAAGATAATTTCTGATTTCCTTGTGCTCCTTTATTGTCCACTACCCACTCAGCATTTCAGCTTTTACTTCCGTCTTATCTGATGTTTTCATACAGCGCATCAGTTGCCAGGGCAGCATCTTAGGCAGTAGACCTCCTGCTGCAAAACAAGATGCTCTGCTTCTTCTAAAGCTAATATCATCTTTAATCTTGATCCCTGGAGATTTGAATGTTTCACCCCTATAATGCTCACAAACTTCATTGACCTTGACAGCAGGGGTATGTGGTCCTTTGTGGCACTCAGTCATTTTTTTGCATGTTAACACATGTGTCTGTGATTTCCTTAGTCTGTCAGTGGCTACATTAGTTGTGACAAAGCCAGCACTGTATTAAAGCAAATGATTAAATTTAAGTGTCCTAACAGAGGACAGCAAATAGCAACAGTTTTTGTGAGATACTTCTGCTTATGTCAACAAAGATTTTGGAAGATAAGGGTTTACTTTTCCAGACAGCAGATTAGAGTGACACAGATTTTCCTTTCTAACCCTCTCTGATCTTAGTATTATTCAAATAATGATTTGCTTTCACAAGTTTTGGAAGCCACATTTGAAAGGTTCCTTTTCTGACCTGTGCCAGCATACTTTTACTTTGATTATTAGAATAATCCAAGCTAAGGGTAATAGCAAAAAGTTATATAAGGCTCTTATAGTATTGAGGGATTGGTGGGATTCTGGCGTTTCTGCAAAAGGGGTAGAATAGATACTGAGAGGACATGAAGAGGACTGAACTTTAAGTTTCAAAGAAATGACTGAGTGCAGTAAGTGTACAAAATCACAAGTGGCATGAAAGAGAAAGTATTGAAGGGGATTATTCACTGTGTCTTAGTTTCTTCTTTGTTTCTCAAGAGCATTGACTATAATTGTCAGGCACCATGTTTAAAAGGAAACCAAGCATCTTTTTCATATTGCATTTTTTCGTGTGACATAATTAAAATTTGATACTCAATAGTACAGCAGTCTCTGAGTCCAGAGGTAGGAAGTACATTCAAAGGACAATTGAACAAGTTCATGTAAATTAAATCTGTCAGGATATATTAATCTTGTTGCCCAAATGCAAGGGGCAGGGTCCGGAAGGTTCTGGAGCATTGACTTCAGGAAGCTGGAAGGAGCCTGGCAGGAAAGGGACTGTTTCACAGGCATTTCCCTCGAGTGTCTATGCATAGACATGCATCGTTGAGTGGAGTCGGTGTCCTGATGGTGTCATTGATGAGACCGAACCTTCTTAGCTCAAGGCCTCATGAGATTTCTAGCGACAGTTGTGGCTCAGCCCTATCAAAGAGTGGCCAATCTGTTGCTTCCTTGTTTGTTCACGGCTGGGTAGAATTTACAGACTAAATTTACAAGAGAAATTTGTAATTTATGTTGGTAGAGAATGTCAGAGTTAAAAAGGATTATTATGCATCTGGCTCTATTTCCTCTCCCATATAAGAGGGCTTCATTCATGACATCTGATTGCCTTCCTGGCCTTTCTATTACAGACTAGAAGATCTTCCTGAGGTTTAAATGGCAAGCTTTTGAAAAGATGGCTGAAATGCAACAGTGACTGGGATATGACAGTACCTATGTGGATTTTAATGGTTTATAGAAGTAATTGTCATTAAGGTATTCAGAAACCAGCCAAGTTATAGCAAGGCTGAGGGGAGATGGAGGCTGCAGGATAAATGGAGGCACACAAAGCCTTTTAAAGGGGACAAATAGCACCACTGTTTTTGCATGGCCATGGCAATTGGCTGTCCAGATATTCGTCAAGAGTGGGATGGTGGGGGCCACAGCAGCATTTTAGCTTTTACTAGGGCATGCTTTTGAAGTTAATCTCCTAATCATCCCTACCTGCCACATTTTGCTTGGAATTGCAAGACTATTTTGGGGCATACAAAGTGGATTAATTCTAGATAAAATGAAGATAAATGATGTGCTCCAGCCACTAAAGTATATCCAGTCCATTGGACCAAACTAGAACAAGTCCAAATCTACTTCCTGCACCATATAATATGGGCTTTTTGTCCTCAGCACTGTTTCCTTCTGTACAGCTGCTCCTGCTGTGGTGCAATGCTTGCTAATGGAAACAAAGCTGATATACCTAGGAACTAGTTATCACCTTAAAGTTGCATTCCTATGGGACTGCAGAGTGATATCAACTGCAGCTAAAGGCTTTAAAACTCAGAAGGTAGATGGGTGGAAGTACTGGATGCTGAAAATCAGATTGTTGCATGACCTCTGTTTGCCCTGTCAAGGGGTCACTGAGACTTGTCTGGACTGTGCACTAAACTTGTAATTTATGTTTGTAGAGAATGTCAGGAGAAAGATTCATGTCTGGATGTGCAGGTGCTCCATTAGGCTTTAGAAAGACATGGATTGATTAGGTGGCTCTGGCCACATGCAAAATTAGCTTTGTCAGAGACCCCTGAGAGGGAAGCTTGGTGTATAACCAGTGAACCAGGCTACAATTAATAGAGCCTCAAAATGTTAACAGTAGATAACTAAAATAACTCTAGGAGTAAGTGGGTTGGTGATCATGTAGTCACATCTGATATGGTGGGCCTGAACTTTCAGGGGGTGACATACTTTACCTATCAAATGTGGGAATTGACTTTGCTATGACCTTTAGGTCTAGATCAGAAGAAAATATGTGTCAGTGCCCCTGTGTGTGTATATATGTACATGTGATACAGGTGTCTTAACGCGTGATCATCCTCATTGCTGCTGCTTCCAGAGCAGTATTTTAAAATATATGAGAGGTATGAATGAGACTTTGGAGCAGAATATGTCTCTGAGGTATAAGTGAGACATAGATTTAACTGGTAGGCTTGTGTCTGTAGGAAAGGGTAATCCTATGGTCCAGAGCAACAGAGGAACTCAGGCAATTCAAGGAAATCTGATCCATGTTAGTAATTTGTTTATATTTTGCCACATGACCTTTTCTGACACTGATACTGAATGAAATGAGAAGGGTGAGACCTGAGTACATGCAGTCCGTCTCTGCTAAATTAATAAAGTTTGCTCTTAAAGTGCATCCTGTGGGTCTGGCATTCATTCACCTGCATATCCTGCTCAGTGTTTGGTTTCTGTTCTGAAATATGTACAACACAGGAACTGGTCCGTTTGCTCAATTCTCTTTCTTATCAGATTTCAAGGACTGGCTTGATAGAAGAGAGGGGTTTTGGGAAAGATTTCCTGTTTAATGAGCACTTTGACTCACTTCAGTTGGGAACAGAGCATTGGAGGGGTCACTGAGTCAGGTCCCCAGCTGTCATTGGCACTACCTCATAGAAATCTTGTCATGCATTTTTTCAGTGTAATCTTGAAAGCAATGAGTTTTGACCTTTGGGGTCTAACCAGGTGTTACCTTACCTTTATCAGACAGTATCTTTTAGTCACGATTTAATACATGGACCGCTGCTGTGCCATACAGCTCACTACATGTGGATGTGGGAAACCTGCTCCTTGTTCCTAACTTTTCTGGTGGTTTCTTTATTACCCTTGGGAAACTGCACCACCATGCTGTTTCCTTTTCTCTACAATGGAAGTAGTGATGCTGAGGACTTTCAGAAAAGGTTATAGTGAAAATCATAAGAGAGCTGAGTGGTATGGATGCTGGTTGTTGTGCGTGTTTTGTTAGAGGTAACTCACCAACATAGGAAATAGTCGAAGGGTGGGTGTCCTGAATCATCAGATCTAGCCCTCTATCTTGTGGACTGTGTGTCATATAAACTTCTTAACAAACTTGTCAAGCTCCACATTAATCTGATTAGGGCTTCAACCACTTATTTTTGATGACTGTTTCATAGCTTCACTTCTGGGAGGTTAAAAGCCTGATTCTGATTTCCACAATAAATTTCTTCATGGCAGGACTGTGCCCATTTTTTTATGTGCCAACATTGTCTTTTAGCTTACGTGGCACATTTGACTCCCTGAGATATTTAGGGAGAAATGTCATTCTCGGTCTTTGTTTTATGATGCTGAACAAGCAAGCAGTTTTCATCTGCCCTTGCAAAAGTCTATTCCACAAGGTCTCTCCTCTATCTCTTCTTATGGACACTCATCTCTTTTGAACACAGAGGACCAGAGTTTTACACAATATGCTGAGTCGAGTTTTGAGAATGCCTTACCTGATTAATTTTAGCATTGTATTTGCTCTTCATAGTCATTCTGTGATTGACTCAGTCATGCAAACTTTGCTCTTCTTTTGTTCTTTCCAACTATCAAGCTTCCTTCTTACAGCAGAAGTTTCCTAAAGAGAGTGGTTTTGCATTATGTGGTATTTAATCTCATCGTATTACTCCACACCTCACACTTGGCCAATTTCCTTGAGAATATTATATTCTTTCCTAATATCCCTTATGAAGTGTTGTTAGTTGTGGAACTCCTCTCCGGTGCTGTCTGCTGCCCCCGGCTACTCCCTGTCTTTCAGGATTCAGTTTTTAGAACTACATATCTTAAAGGGATTTCTTAAATATGATGATCTGAAGCTGACAGTTTGTGATCTGTGGGTTTTGATCCTGAAAGCTAACCTACATCTGCTCTCCCAGTAGCAGGTAAAATGTATTTCCCCCTGTACTGTTATGTAAAAGTACTTTCTATGGAAGTTCTCCTGTAAATGTCAAGTTATAGATGGGGTAACAAAGTTGGAAATTCCATGGAAGCAATTTCTGTGATAAAAGGCTTTACATTTGGCTTTAATAAATTACACCTTATGAAATTTTCTTCCCAGTCATCTTCCCAGTCTGCAGAGCTATTGCTCGATACCCAGTTAGTTGTTAGCTCTTTTCAGTAGTGGGATCTTAATTTTTCTCCCTAGCAGCCCCATCCCCAACATTTTTTCTGCCAGCACAGTTGTCAGACATCTCCATCCTTGTCTTGTGCAAAAGAAATGGATAGTTTATAAACCTTTTCAATGACTTATTTCCCTTGCTGCCTCTTGCTGAGCTCATGTACCATGCACACTAAGACAGCCTTCTATCCCTTACTCTTTCCCTTTCTCACCCTACCTTACAACTTTTGTTGCTTGCCTAAGTAGAAGATGGCAGGGGATATCCTGAGTTAAGCCAACCAACTGATGTAGGAAAGTCTGTGAAGGAAGCACTGTGAGAGGGTGAGAGGAAAACAAATCATTAATTTTTGTTTTAATGAGTTCTAAATTCCACAGGAAACAAGGGCCAGATTTTTATACCTTCATAACCATGGAATCCTTAATGTGCTGACAGAGATTAATCAGTAGTTCTTTTTTTTTGTTTTTTAATGCTCTTGGTAGACTAAGGCTTTATTTTTAAACAGTTTTTCAGGTTATTAGAAATGCTAAAAATTTAGTTTTTGTTTTCATGTTAAGCTTTTGAAGTACAATTTGTGGGCAAGAAGTAAATTCCAGGAGATTATGGGGTTTGATACAGAGTTTAGGATTGCCTAATGCTGTAGAGTCCATGTGCACTGTACTTATGTGCCTGTCTCCACAAGGCGTTTAGGTTATTATTTTGTCCCGTAAAGTCCTAAATGTCTTCAGAGCTACCATCTTTCCCAGATTTATGATGCCACAGATTGAGCATGGCTCAAATTATGTTAAAACTCCTCTGTGTTTTTCTCAACTGGAGTCCTGATAGATCACACGTAGGACTGAGTCAGCTTATATTGTCATATTATGTTATATTGGTCTATATGTTAACTGTTTGTTGGTTTATTTTTCTTTGAACTTGATTGTTTGCGATGGTATATTTGTGAGGTTAAAGACTTTTTTGAAAGTGGTGTGTGTTAAAAATCCCCAAAGTAATTCAACAACATTGTCTCCTTTCCAGATCTGCGAGGTGGACTGATGAGGGTTTTGAAGTAGACTTGGATTTTTTTTTTTTTTTTTTTCACTTTAGTGACAGGTATACATATTAGACACTGCAGGATTTCAGTGGCTTAGGAGTGGATTCAACATGTTAGAAATACCGATAAATAGAGAAAATATCAGTGGAAAGTTTTTAGCACAAAGAGTTATAATCATTTACTCAGGAGAAGACATGAATATTGAAGAAAAAAAGATGAAAGCTTTGTGAAATTCCTTATGTGTTGGTTTCATGTGGCTTTCTGTAAAGTGCAGATAATTGTATTTACCTACTTGAAAACCCAGTAATGTATGCGAAACAATACAAAGCTTCAAAGTGATAGACTTTGTTAAAATTATTACTATCATTATTGATAATTATATTAATATCTACATAAATATAGACGTGGACATAGGTCTCATGTCATAGTTTGACCAATTACAGTAATAACTTCCTCAAAACTTTTCATTTTGAAAAATACTGAAATATCACAAATGTTTTTGCTGTGATGGCAATGCCAGAAATAGGGTGCCTTTCAAAGTTATTCATAAGAGAAATGAGGACTTATGCTTAGAATTTATGGTACTTCGTTCCTGATGCACTCATATGGCTTGTTATATCTGTGTTCTGCCTATGTGTCTCTGACTGGAAATGTTTGACTTCACAGACCTATTTTTTAATGAAAAGTTGGAGGAAACAAGGAGGAGGAGGAGGAAGGGAAAGTGAGAGGGATCAGAATAGTTAATATTCAGTCACTTAGAGTCATAGCAGAATTCAGATTTGGGTCCTTATCGTGCCTGAAAAGCTTGAACACATCTGGCATCTGCGTGAGATGTTTTTAATTTGATTTTATACTAAATTTTATATACGTAGAAATCATATCAATCTTTACAGTTTTAGAGAAAAATAGTGTGCTGAACATCCTATTCAGTCCTAGTGGATAAGCAGTTACATTGGCCTGTATTCATAAACAGAACAAATGTTTGACAAAAGAACTTGAATTTTAAACAGCACCTGTAACTTTATAGGCTGCATTAGTCCATTTAAACCAAGGAGGCTCTAAGTTTGCTTTGTAGTTTCCTGGGGTCTTCAGTGCTTCCTGATTACTGTCTGGCTGGGAGATGCCAAAATCTTTTCTTTTTTTCATTTTATGGACCATATTGTGTGAAGAGATAGAAATCTTAATGATCTGAATCTGGTCTTCACCCTTTATCGAGTATGTAAGAGCTCTGTCCCTCTGGGGCAAGACCTCCATAGAGTCTCAGGCTGCACCTGTAAGTGCTTTTGGTCTTTATTTTGTAACGCACTGGGACCCTGCTAAACTGGACCTCAGTGTTTCATCTGCTGTGTTCATTTAACAAACCATTGCTTTCTAAGGGTCACAGTAGGGTCCTGCCTCAGCGAACAAGCAGTAGTTTAAGTATGCCTGCCTTCACTTAATGCTTTAGATATGACCTAGCACAATACTCCTGAAATGAACTACAGAATATTGTTAACATTTTTAGATTTTTTTCAGAAGTTTTCTTGCATTGATATATAAGGACTGTTGCATTTATATGATACCAAAGCAATATCAAACCTGATGATGGAAAGCATGGCTCATTTTAATCAAATGCAGCGAGGGAAATCACACTTGTCAATGAGCAGACCTATTTTTAATTGCTAAGCAAAGTTTATTTATGTTAGAGTCACTGCTCCAAATGACCTTGAGAATTTATGGTCTCCTGTAGATAATAGCTCGTTGAATGCAAACAGTGAAGCCTGAGCTCTGTAGGTGAATAAAATAATGCTTTGCTGTGTGTTAAAAGAAATTTTCAGGCATGCTTTTTGGATGGTTTAATAATAGCACCGCGCTAAGAGCTATTTAATCTTTCCAACAGTTAACCTTGATGCCAAATAGACATACAACAGTTTTTGCTTTAATTTGGTTCATGTGCTCCCCTCTTAACTTAATTGCTTGTTTTAAAACTAGTTTTTCTTTTGCTTTAATGATAGTTCTTTTTAAATCTACTGCAATGAGGCTAGCAATAGTCTTTTTTTTTTTTCCTTTTTTTTCTTTCTCTTCCTTTTTTTTTTTTTTGTTGTACAGCTCTATATTTCTTTGATTGCATTAATTTTCTATATAAAACATAATTTCGGAGTCATTGCTTATTGAAATGATGGTTTATAAAGACTTCTTGGTCTTTTTAATTAATTTCCCTTTGGTATCCTGAAAGTCTTGTTCTTGCACAGGGTTTTTGCCAACGTCTCTGCTTTGTCTATGCTTTTCCACACAGATGCCTTCCACACCTTCCCCTCATACATCTGTAGCTTTAGCAGGTTGGTTAGAAATTCTTTCCAGTCAGCACAAAGGAAATCAAGTCTCTTAAACACTTTTTTTTTTTTTTTTTTTTTTAAATCTTTCCTGAGTTTTTTTGCTCAGTCTTCATTCATTAGATTTTACTGGAACTCTAGCATGAAAATATTGTGTTAGATAATAAAGATTTTATTTTTTTTTCTGTGTCATTGCTTTGTGGGTACCTGCTTGAGGGATTGTTAAAAGGACCCTTAAAAAAATAAGCTAGTGTTATTGATAAAATGGCTCATACTGTGAATAGTTCAGGCTGATCTGTGTTTAAAAACAATTAAATGCCTAACTCATCATTTAATTATCAGAAAGCTTTTTACTCAAAAGTTTTATAACCAGTTCTATTATATATTAGGAAAGCAATTTATCACAGATGATTTCTTCTTTGCAGAACTGAGAGGAGAGTTTGGCCCTGAAGCCTTACTTTGAAAATGTGATTTAAAAATAAAATAATTAATAGGGTGAGAGTTGTCTGAGTAGTGAAAAATTTGTAGTATTTTTTTAAAAAGCATTGACATGGTATATCTTATTTTATAGTAGACCTTCATGTTAGTATTTACACATACAGATATCTCATTTATATAAGCTTATTGAGTTTACTTGGTGCAGGTGTGTAAGGTTTTGCAGAAAGGTTGCGTGAGCAAAATATCATTCATTATCTGTTCCACAGTATCTCTTGCAATACTTTGTCATTTTTACCCTGTTTCCTTCTTACAAGAAAACAAGACTTTTTAAGGTGACTAGTCATTGATGGAAAAGATGAAAAATATTGCTTTCTTTAAAAATGCTATTAAAAAAAAAACAGAGTAGCTGGTAACTTCTCTTTTTATAGCTAATCCTAAGAAAATAATTTCATACTAAAACTCAAACACTAAGACAGATTCTTAAAAATTAAAAAAATGTTCCTTTATGGATACTTGGAAAAAGTATAACTGGTTGGAAGCAGATATTAGTAGCCAGATTACTCTTTCTTATATGTCGAGTTGATATTAAATATAATAGCTGCTTAAAACAATCTCTTAGTCAATATTGGTAATGTGGTATCAGGCTTTGCTCTGATAGAGCAGAGTTCATTGGTGACCTAAAAAGCAGCAGTTGGCTTTGATTTGATTATATTTATACCGATTCCAGATAGTACTGTGTTAAAAGCACCTATTTAAAAACTTTAAGCAATTAGCCAAAGTATGCTATAATGCAACCATATTGTAATATAAATGCAGAACTAACAGTGGGTAGAATCAGTCTTGGTGAAGAGGTGATACTCTCATAGAACTAGAAAAAGAGGATAAGCAGGTACTGACACAAATTTGTGATACTATGGAAGTTATTCAAGGCATGGGAAGAGTAGAATATGAAGAACTAGAAAAAAGAAACTTGTCAGAGCAAGTAACTGGACAATGAAATGGAAAATTAAATTCAAAGTGCAGAAAAATGTATGTGAATAACCTCATGTATAAAATAATAGCCTGTGAATTCACTCACAAGCCTCTCATAAACTACTTCTGTGGAAACATTGTCTCAATGCTCAATGGGATTCAAAAAAGCAAACTAAGCATTAGAAATAAATAGCAAAGCAATGGAAACCAAAAGAAAGAGCTTTATTCTACTTCTCTAGGAATCTCTTATTCACCCATGCCTTGAATAATGGTTTTAGTTCTAGTCATTCAATGTTTAAAAAAAAACAAAAACAATAACAACAAACAAACAAAACAAAACAGCAAAGGCATCAAGGATAAACAGAATTATGAAGTTATTTCCATAGGAGGAATAAATGAGTCTGGCTTAGTAGTCCTCAGCCTGGAAGGAAGTTTTTTGCAGGTCTATGAAATCATATCACAGGGAAACTGGAGAAGGTGAATGACTTTTTCTCCCTCACAGTGTAAGAACTGGGAATCAACAAATGAAGATGGTCAATGACGCAGGATCAAAGCATGCAAAAGGAGGTTTAGCGTCATGGAACATATAACATGATGAATTTCTTTTGCTAAAAGATGATGCTAGAGACAAAAAAAAAAAAAAATTCAAGAACTGGACAAGCATTTAGAAGAAATATCCACAAACCACATCAGTCTCAGAAAATATCCCAGACTGGAAACAGTTGGAGTCAGAGTAGTGGAAGGGGTGAAGTATTACGTATGTTTACCCTGTTTTTACTGCTTCCTGGCAATCCTTATGGCCATTCTTGGCTAAAGAACATGAGGCCAGATGGACCTTTGGTCTAAGCTGGTAGTAGACACTCTTAAATTCTTATTTAATATGGAAACAGTGATAAAACATGTATCTAAAATATTTTTATAAAATATATTTAGAATGTAAAACATTTGTATAAAAGATAGAAGGAAAATGATGATAAATATAAGTTACTACCTAAAATATGAATGCTAAAGAAAGGCAAAAGAGTTCACTATAAATGGCTAAGAGGGTTAAAAATAATGAGGCTTTTAATCTAAAGGATCACTCAAAGCTGTAGTTTTTAGGTCTGACAAAAATAACTCTGCCAATGTAACCGTATTTTGAGTCAACGAAATGCAGCTTCTAATCTGGTCCTTTCCAGCTTGTCTTTGTGTTCTGCGTGTTGAATTTATATTCAAAATCACTGTGCCCTTATTTTACAGTTGGGATTTAGCTCTTTTCAAATTATAAATAGGAGATAGAAAAAGCTGCGGCATATTTCAAATGAAGCGGAAGAATGTTTCCTCCCAGTTCCTCAAGGTATTTGATGCTGGACCACATAACTGTTTAAAAAGCAGTTGTTTGTGATTAGCAAGGCATGTGTTAAGTGGCTAACTGTCAGATTTCAAGATATAGTTGTTACTAGAGTGATATCTCAAATGGGGATGTTTTTAGTGGCTTCCCCCAAAGGCTACTCTTTGATCAAATACTTAAATACTTTTATTAGTACTTAAATATTTTTATTAGCACTCCAGACAGTGAGGTGAGATCTTTGTTGGTATATTTTGCAGATCCAAAGGTAAGTAATCAAAGAATAAGAGAAAAGATTGTGATTAAGAAGTACCATTATAGTATAATTTCATATTCCAGATTAATTAGAGTCCAATAATATTTATTTTTAATAGTCAG